>CM076085.1:2952500-3072500 GCA_038088235.1 Zacco platypus | reverse complement strand
CAAAGTTGCCCATTTGCAGAACAAACGTCTTTCCATTTATATTCCTGCAACCTGAATGAAACATGAACTGCAGCGGTCAGGTGGTACAAGAGCTTTGTTCATTTTTATTGTAATGTTATGCGCTTTGAGACGCGAGGTAATTTAATGCGCTCTCGTGACGCTTTGCAGACTGTGCTCAAGTGTTTCACGGGAGGCGTGGCTTCGGAGGGAGGGCGGGATCACATCAAAGTCCATTTCAAGGAAAGTCTGTTCACTCGGCGGCCATATTTGCAACGCTTTCGGGCATCCGAGTCCTATCTATCCGAATGGGGGAATCTGTTTGGCGAACTCACAATTAAATAACATAGTTCAACTCCGCAACAAAATCTGACATGAACTGTCCCATATATGCTGTTTCTTATGCTCAGATAGATTATTTTTCAGGCTAGATGAGCAGGGTTGAGGAGTAACGAAACACAAGTAACTTAGTTACGTATTTAAAATACAAAATTTTAGTCACTGTATTTCATTACAGTTACATTTTAAATGGGTGGTAATCAGATTACAGTTACATCTGAAAAGTGTTTTAGATTACCAAAGTGATTACTTTGAGTTTTAATGTCATTTAAACAGCGATTGGTGATTCTCTGACTCTGACCGTCTGAAAAAGTGGAGTTAAGTTTCATGTTTTCCACTGTTTTCATGTTTTGTAAGTCATTTTATAATTCACTCGTCACTGCAACTTTTTCTCACCATTTGTTTTTCCCCTCACAATTGTGAGTTTGTATTTCACAATTCTGACTTCTTTTTCTCAGAATTGCGAGATTTAAACTCACAATTGCAAGTTATAAAGTCAGAATAGGGAGATATGAACTTGCAATACTAATTTTTTTTCCTGCAATTGTGAATTTAGTATGTGAGTTTATATCTCATAATTCTGACTTTTCTCAATATTTTCAGTGTATATCTCATATTTTTGATTTTTCTCAATATTGCGAGTTTATATCTCATAATTCTTTTTTTTTCAATATTTTTCTCATAATTCTGACTTTTCTCAATATTGCCAGTTTATATCTCATAATTCTGACTTTATAACTCACAATTGCAACTTTATATCACACAATTCTGAGGGAAAAAGTCAGAATTGTGAGATAAAAACTCGCAATGACCTTTTTTGTGTTTGTTTCACACTTATTAGTATTCCAAAGTATTCTAAAGTATTTAGATTAAGTTACTAAACTTGAGTAATGCAACGAAATACGTTACAAATGACTTTTTAAAGCATGTATTTTGTAATCTGTAGTGAAATACATTTTAAAAGTAATCTACCCAGCCCTGCTAATGCGCATATGCAGTCCAAAGTCTCTGGTTTCTATGGGAACTGGAGCGACGCAATGAAGACGGGACGTATCACGCCATATTACACGTTGCAGTTTCTCTCATTCATTAACGTATTTCTATATAGTCTTTGATGTAATGCTTTCAAAGCTAGCTTACTATTGCTAGCCTCTCGGAAATTGCCTACCCCACCTTTAATAACTGAAAGAATTCATTTTCTATGCTTTCAATTCACAAACTCATCAGATGCATTTACACTTTCCTTGCTGCGAACCCTGAGTCTTAAAGGGTTAGTTCACCTAAAAATGTAATTTCAGTCATTAATTCCTCTCCCTCGTGTCGTTCTCCACCCGTAAGACCTTCGTTCATCTTCAGAACACAAATGAAGATATTTTTGATGAAATCCGATGGTTCAGTGAGTCTCTATTGACAACAAGACAATTGACCCTTCGCAAACAGTTTGATTGACAGGCGATCTGACCAATCATTTATCCGACAAAGCGGTCAGGGGAGTTAGTAGATTAACGTTGGTGAACTTGAATCACGTCTTTCCGCTCTTGAAACAACATTCCTTCTGATGTTCATTCATGTTTATTTGATGCTATAAATGAACTAGTATGAAGAGATGATCGCTTCACAAGCTGTCACGACACATTAAAGACACACTAGACGCTATTTATTGTTTAAACTTCTTTAAAAAATTACAATATTTTAAATATGAAACTGTTTCATACGTTGTTGAACATGATGTTCTCTCGCAGTGAGTTTTGCGAAGGGTCAATTGACACTTTCAGACGCCCAGAAAGACACTAAAACATATTTAAAACAGGTCATGTGACTACAGTGGTTCAACCTTAATATTATAAAGAGACGAGAATACTTTTTGTGCGTCAAAAAAAAACAAAATAACGACTTTTCAACAATATCTAGTGATTTCAAAACACTGATTCATGAAGCTTTACGAATCTTTTGTTTCGAATCAGTAGTTCGGTTCACGTGTCAAACTGCCAAAGTCACGTGAAGTATTGAAATTGCGAATCACGAAGCCTTACTGAAATCACGTGACTTTGGCGCGCCGAACCACTGATTCAAAACAAAAGATTCGTAAAGCTTCATGAATCAGTGTTTTGAAATCACTAGATATTGTTAAAAAGTCGTTATTTTGGTTTTTTTTGGCACTCAAAAAGTATTTTCGTCACTTTATAATATTAAGGTTGAACCACTGTAGTCACATGACCTGTTTTAAATATGTTTTAGTGTCTTTCTCAGCATCTGAAAGTGTCAATAGAGACTCACTGAACCATCGGATTTCATCAAAAATATCTTAATTTGTGTTCTGAAGATGAACGAAGGTCTTACGGGACAAAAATTTCATTTTTGGGTGAACTAACCCTTTCACTGTATCCATGAGCAGATGTTATATTAGTGATATTCATGTCGTGTTTACAGTTACTGTGTAAATAAAAATCCGATTGTAGTTTAATGAGAGGTTAAATCTGTTGACATCTCAGCATCTTCAGAAAGAAATGACGAGTAAAAGAATTTCTGAAGTCAAACTAATAATCACATACAAAATGGCAGTAAATTCCTGGATATTTTTAGCTACAAAAATACCCCAAATTCAACCTGAATAACTAGTTACAAACTGTGGCTTCATAAAGTGGCGCCAAATCCCACTGTTGTGTTTTGGCGCTCTCTAGTGGTTAACCTCTGTAAGTGATGCTTTTTTGATCAATTTATGCCGTTTAAATTTGTTAAATGTATTTTTTGTAATAAATTTGAATTCATCAAAACGTATATATTAGTTAATCAGCAAATAACAGCTAGAAACACATCACCGGGGACAAACCAGAAGACGAGAATAATCATAATAATTCATAAATATCATACTTATATTTAATAAATAAATAAATCTAGATTTTGTTGATATGTTAAGAAACAAATGCCTACTTAATACTAATAGCAAGAGTCACTTCACACCTGTAGAATGACCTAAATGTGAGTGTGGAATGACCTAAATGTTTAAATGTAAACTGTAAAAACGTGTTTTTTTAACATAATTACTAATAATAAGCCTAACCCACACAAACAACCTTTGTTTACTGTTGTTGTGAAGCTGCAATATGTTGGAATGTTGTGAACTCCCATTGGCGACGCGCTTCCACCGTGTTTTCTCATTGGCTGTTCGAGGCATCAATCTTTTTCTGATTGGGCAAGGGGCTCAGCGCTTTATCCGCTCTTAAACGTCATTGGCTCAGTAACTAGGTTAGTGGCCCGCTAGTTATTAGATTGAGAGGAAAGTAGGTCATAGCGAATGTTTGCAGATTCTGCCCAGCGCCGTCCGTACTCGTGCTTTTCTGCCTTTTTCCATGTAAGTAAGACATATTTGATCTCTAAACTGTGCTGTATGTTGTTTAATTAATTCGCTATAGTCACCGCGAGGTGCATTAACGTTTCTAGGTTATGGAGCGGTGTAATTTTTATAATATAATATTTCTGTCGCGGTTCGTACAGTGTTAGTACTATTCTCCTACATACTCTTTAAACTCATGTCAGGTTATGTAAGGTCGTAGTAAGAAGTTAACGTGTTAATTACGCGTCATTACGCATGACTGATGAACATATATTGGTTTAAATAGACCCTTAAGCGCGGTCATGTATAAACACATTATGGTGCACGTGCTTGTCTCACAAATATGTGCACGAGCCCCTCGATCATCCCATGTGACTGTACGCGCGACACGTCCCGGTGCCGTGTACTCTCGTGATCTTTTACTTCCGTAAACACAGAAGCTGCATCTAAGAATCTCGATTAGCTGAATAGTGGACATTTTATAGCGTTATTATAACGATTTTTCATCACTTTGAGCTTCGTTAGGCATGTGTGCAGCTGTTTTGGGCATCGTGACATTTACTTTCATTTGCTTGTATTGCAGTTTTTGGGGATCACAGTCTGGAATGAGTATGTTTTTTTTAGGGAGTGGTTTTGGGGATCAGTTTATGGAAGATTTTGCGCCACAGAATAAAAAAAAATGTTATCTCACAATTGACCCTTTGCAAATAGTTTGATTGACAGGCGATCTGACCAATCATAACCCTGAATCTGCCATTTTGACCATAAAAGCGGTCAGGGGAGTTAGTGGATTAACGTTGGTGAACTTGAACTTGAAAAATTGTGTGTACTCGAGTCTTTCCGCACTTGAAACAACATTCCTTCTGATGTTCATTCAGTCATGTCAGTGTCCTCTTTGCTCCTCAATGTATTTTTCACTTCGTGAGAACATGATGTGTGGCGTGAGAGGGCATGGCTTGTCGGACATAGCAACAGTAACTAAAGGGGGCGGGTCTTTGTGAAGGGTCAATTCTTTTTTCTTTCAAATGACTCTTCGCAAACAGTTTGATTGACAGGCGATCTAACCAATTATAATGCCGAATCCGGCATCTTATCCGGTAAAGCCGTCAGGGAGTAGCCTATAGTAGATTAATGTTGGTTCACTTCAATAATTGTGTGTACTCTCGTCTTTCCGTGCTTGAAACAACATTCCTTCTGATGTTCATTCATGTTTGTTTGATGCTATAAATGAACTAGTATGAAGAGATGATCGCTTCACGAGGAGCTACAGTGACACATTAAAGACACACTAGATGCTATTTATTGATTAAACTTCTTTAAAAAATTACAATACATTAAATATGAAACTGTTTCATACGTTGTCAGTGTCCTCTTTGCTCCGCGATGTATTTTTCACTGCGTGAGAACATGATGTGTGGCGTGAGAGCGCGTGACTTGTCGGGTATAGCAACAGGCGGCGGGTTTTGCGAAGGGTCAGTTGGATGTTTATTTCACAGTTTGAACTTCCTAGCAAACATTTGGACGTTTAATGACAGTTGAAAACACGACACTGCAACACATCCAAGATGAAATCCTGAACGATCTCTGAGGTTATCTTATTAATCAGTTAATTAGTTATTATATATTGAATTATACATAGCTAAAAGTCCAAGTAACAATTATACATGAAACCCCAGACGACGTTGTCGTCGGACCGATGTTTCTGTGTTGTTTTCTTGTAATTGCGAGTTCACAGTTCTGACTTCATTTCTCAGGATTGTGAGTAAACTCGAAATTGCAAGAAAAGTGAAATAGAAACTAATAATTTAAACAAAAAAGTCAGAATTGTGAAAAAAAGTTGGATTTTTGTTTATTAAGTAGACGAAACAAGCTTTCATTTGAATTTTCACAATTTTGAGAAAATAAAGTCAGAATTGTGAGAAATAAACTCAGAATTGCAAACTCAAAATTGTGAAATAAAAAAATATATATATATAATTGTAATATATAATTGTAATAATATATATATTATAATACACTTATTTTATTATTATAATATATTTATTCCATGGTGGAAACAAGCTTCAACTTATTGGGCATCACAGTCAAGAATGATTTTAGGCAGTTGTTTTGAGGATCAATGTGAATTCAGCAAATTTAGGCACCGTATTCTAGCTGTAGCTGCGTTCAACATTTTTGAGCTTGTTCAGTGAGAAGAGATGCCAAGTATAAAGCTTGTTCAGTTGATTTGGGAGATATCGATGGTTTCTTTTAGATATCAGAAGTGCATTCAGCATTTTATAAGCATAATAAACGCATGCAGTATTTTTGGCGTATCATTGCCGTAGGATTTGGGCATCATGTACAGCTGGTTTGTGGAAATCAGGTGTGCATGATTTTCTTTTTTTTCGCATAACAGATGCCAATGCTGTAATTTTTGGATATCATGTGAAGTTATTATTTTTATTTTTATTATTATTAGTTTTATTTTTATTATTCATAATAAGGCATTTTAACCAAACACTAGTGACTTCATCTGCACACTGTTGTGCTTGTGTAGTAAAAAGTTTAAGGAATTTCTTTTTATTTCTTATTGTCGTTACTCAGTACTTAAATGTATAATTACACTGTAGTACTGAAACCTTAAAATAAAGTGTAACCATATAGTCTGATGTAAAAACATGTACTAGGGCTGCACAAATTGGAAAAAACTGACAGTTTTTTCTGAGATTTATGTTGTGATATGAAAAAATATCTTGAATAGCTCTATTTGGAAAAAAAATGGATGATTTGGGTTATTTTGTAGGTGAGTGAATATGCATAGAAAATAATGTACTAATTACAAGCATAGATAAACATAGTAGATCAAAGATACAAATGAAATAAGTCGTGCTTTATATTTTTCAGGTAAGTCTGACAGTCCACTGTATAAATTAGCTAAATAATCTGTGTTAACTACAAATATGATTTTCTCTTTGTCTTTTGTTGGTTGATTAACATTCATGACACAGAAAGCAGCAGGAAAATTAGGCTGCTGTCACTTTAAGGCCGAATGCGTGGATCCAAAATACTGTTACACACTAAATATTGTTCGTTCACCTAAGCCATAAGGATACTAGTGCACAGGGCTGGGTAGGTTACTTTTAAAAGGTATTTCACTACAGATTACAAAATACATGCTTTAAAATTAATTTGTAACGTATTTTGTTACATTACTCAAGTTTAGTAACTTAATCTAAATACTTTAGAATACTTTGGAATACTAATAAGTGTGGAACAAACACAAAAAAGGTCATTGCAAGTTTTTATCTCACAATTCTGACTTTTTCCCTCAGAATTGCGTGATATAAAGTTGCAATTGCGAGTTATAAAGTCAGAATTATGAGATATAAACTGAAAATATTGAGAAAAGTCAGAATTATGAGATATAAACTCACAATATTGAGAAAAGTCAGAATTATGAGATATAAACTCGCAATATTGAGAAAAGTCAGAATTATGAGATATAAACTGAAAATATTGAGAAAAGTCAGAATTATGAGATATAAACTCACAATATTGAGAAAAGTCAGTATTATGAGATATAAACTCACAATATTGAGAAAAGTCAGAATTATGAGATATAAACTCGCAATATTGAGAAAAGTCAGAATTATGAGATATAAACTCACAATATTGAGAAAAGTCAGAATTATGACATTTAACTCACATACTAAATTCACAATTGCAAGAAAAAAAAGTCAGTATTGCAAGTTTATATCTCCCAATTCTGACTTTATAACTTGCAATTGTGAGTTTAAATCTCGCAATTCTGAGAAAAAGAAGTCAGAATTGTGAAACACAAACTCACAATTGTGAGGGAAAAAAAATTGTGAGAAAAAGTTGCAGTGACGAGTGAATTATAAAATGACTCACAAAACATGAAAACAGTCAAAAACATGAAACTTTTTCAGACGGTCAGAGTCAGAGAATCACCAATCGCTGTTTAAATGACATTAAAACTCAAAGTAATCACTTTGGTAATCTAAAACACTTTTCAGATGTAACTGTAATCTGATTACCACCCATTTAAAATGTTACTATAATGAAATACAGTTACTCAGATTTTGTATTTTAAATACTAAGTTACTTGTGTTTCGTTACTCCCCAACCCTGCTCACGGTGATACTCAATGTTTTACGTGCACTTTGATTATTCCTGTGATGTGACTATGATGCTAAAGGATATATCATGCAGCCCTATGTACACAATCAGTGCATTGTGTCAAATGATTAATTTAAATGTTATTACATATAAAGACACTTAATATAAAGTGGGACCGAATTTTGGAAATATTAGTTCGCCTCTTGATGTCAAATCATACACCAAAACTAGTTGTGTCTCTCTGTGCTTGAGTTCAATAATAAGCAGCTGATTCCGTTTTGTTGCAAGATGTTTTCCATCAGTTATTTGTGGAGCTTCATCAGCTCCATCAGTTATGTTCAGTATAAGGGGGTGAAGCTACGGCTCACATGCTCACCTCAGAAATCACATGGAGAGTTAAAAGTTCTGCTGTGATTCTGTGTGCGGTGAAGCCAGTTTGGCAAAGGTGTTTAGCTTTACACCTGTGTGTGTTTGTATTATATATATATGAGTATTTATTGTGCTGATGGAGATTGTGTAACAAGGAAATAACTGACAAAACAAAAGAAATTGAGGTTAGAGATTACTAATAGGAATCAAGAAGTGGGAATAAATGAAAAAACAAGGACGTGATTTAAAACAGAGACGGTTAATTAATATATAATTCAGTAGAACTGAGGGAACTTATTGAATTGAGAAGCAGTTGTGGTAATGAAATAAGGAAAAAAATAAGATATGGTGCAAAGGATTGTGGGTAATGGGGTCACCAGGAGTGTGATAGCAGGGGCAAGAGGATATGAAGTAGGTGAAGACAGAAATTAGTTCAGGTTTAGGCCCTTTGCACTTTACTGAATTGAGTGTTAAGTCTGTTGAGGTGTGTGTATTCATTAGGGGAAAACGATTGAGGGAGGCGTCGCTAATTCTAACAAAATCCTAATCCCCAATAAATGGGGATATAAATAGGATTATTTGATATGGGGACCTTTTTCGAACCTACCGGTTAATAATATGAGGATCTGAGCAGAAGAATCTCATTTATCATTTATGTAGAGGGTCATGTAATCCTGATTTATGAGGGATGAGGATGATTAATATTATTAATTCTTAATGGTAAGAGTTGGTGTAACAAACTCCACTGTATGTGAGAGTTCTGAACTCAAGTGCAGTTTATTTAACATAAACATGAACAAAATAATCAAAGAGCTGACTTGACACTTGACTTGAAACTAGAAATAAACATGAACATGAAAAAGTCACCAACCATTACAGGGAACAATGCTAAACAAGAGAAACATGAGGGCTATAAACACACAAGACTAATGACCAATGAGGACTAGAGCTGCAACTAACGATTATTTTTTCCCCCGATTAGCCGACTACTCTAACGATTATTTTTTCCCCCGATTAGTCGACTACTCTAACGATTATTTTTCCGATTAGCCGACTACTCTAACGATTATTTTTCCGATTAGCCGACTACTCTAACGATTATTTTTTCCCCCGATTAGCCGACTACTCTAACGATTATTTTTCCGATTAGTCGACTACTCTAACGATTATTTTTCCGATTAGCCGACTACTCTAACGATTATTTTTCCGATTAGCCGACTACTCTAACGATTATTTTTTCCCCCGATTAGCCGACTACTCTAACGATTATTTTTCCAATTAGCCGACTACTCTAACGATTATTTTTATTAAGTTTTTCTTTTTTTATTAATCTAGTGATCTTTTTTTACGTAAGAAGTTAGAACTAATTTAGCAGTTCATTGAGGTGTAGAAACACTGGGACACGCCATTATGTAATAACACGATTTGATTTTGATTAAAAATAAATCATTATGTGTGCCCGTCCAGTGGAAGACATTTGAACTTTAAAATGAAGAGTGTCAAAGACTTTCTATACAGTCTTAAAAGAACTTTGATAGTGTTCAAGCCATTGAACAAACGTTTCCTGAACCGTGTATTTTTCCTCTTGCGCCGTCTGTAATGCAGGGAGTCTTGTGATTGGTTGTCAAGCCAACACGCTTAGCGAGGCGCTTAGCGAACGCGCGGGTATCAGGAGATTTTCTCCTCAACTCAGTTCACACGTTCAAATGCCCTTTTGCACGCTCAAAATATGATCTTGTGCGCGCAAAAATTTGGCAGAGATCCAATTCTATAGTTGGTATGCCATTTCGGTTCTGCAAAGGGAACAAAGGACCGTTTTATTTGGTCTCTGTTTAAAGTATTCCCATACTTTTGATAATCGTGGTCTAGGTTTTTGTGATAGAATGGAACTTTCTCCGTTCCCAGGAGCAGAAGCCGCCATTACGCCAGATGAATGTAAACAGTGTGACGCGTCGACGCATTTCACGCATGTCGACGTATTTTCGCAGTCGACGTAATCTATGATGTCGACGCGTCGTCTCAGCGCTAATGAGGACCAATGAGAATGTGACACATAATCAAAACAACCAATCAGAACATTACACATCATGGCAGGATCACATGAGGGCAAGGGAATCACGTGACAAGACCAGGGATTTGCAGATGAAGAATATACAAGAAAAAAGGCTAAACTAATACATAAATACACAAAGTCTACTCGCCACCTCCTAAATCTGAGGGAAACCGAGGAAGATCCAGGTCCAAGGGCACTGATGGCAGTGGGGAGACATCCTGAAGCAGTGGTGGTCCCAGCTTCCCCAAATTTGATCACAGGATGGAAACTATATGGAAATGGATGTGTCCATTGGAGATAGGGCCTTGGAGGTGGCAATAAGGTGAGCAAAAAGAAACCTAAAGAAAATTAAATTAGAGCAGCAGCATCGCCATTATGGAAGGATGAAAACAGAAGGACATTACAGAGAGAATGGGCTCAGAAACAACAGGGTGAAAAAGAGTCATGGTGGAGAGGGGACAGCAACAGGATAACCCTATCCCTATTGGAATAGAAGAACCGGAGGAGGAAACATCCCAACCGGAGGAAGGCAACTCTACATAAGGACAAGGGGAAAATCAAAGAGGAAATATCCATGAGAAGGAACAACTGCGGAAAACATCATGGAAGAAGATACACTTCATTTTCAACGATAAACACAAGGCAGAACTAGAGTGGAGGAAGGTGGAGAGGAATGGATTATAATGGATCAATTGAAGCGAAGTGAACCAAGTAACATCACAATAGATCACTGGGAGCACAGTGGATAAAGTTGTGATGTAATACAAATCGAGAGTGGGAGAGACCGGAAGATTAAAGAACGTTTGAACCAGACAGAGTGGAGGAAGGAATTAATGATCAAGGAGGAAGAAGAGGTTGTAGTTTGGGAAAGAAGGATTGAGAGGTGGGCGGATTAAAACTCAAATTCCAAGGATAGGGAATGACAGAAAATACGAACAGATTAGAAACAGAAGCGAGTTTGACAGAATACCACGGGAGAATGAAACTGTTTTGAGAACAAACAGAATGAGGATTGGGAGAGAGTACCTATTAAAACCAGTTTTGGTTGGGAACCTAAGAATGATCAGATATCAGACCTGATATGACACATAATAGAAGCAGACGAGTGAGTGGAAGAAGAAAAGTGGAACATATCAGAGAGTGAGTGGGAGGCATTAAAAAAACTGAACAAGGATAATTTGATAATCAAATTAGCAGACAAAGGTAATGTTATAGTAATAATAGATAGAGGAGACTACACTAGAGATGTCAACAGATAATTATGTTACCAAGAATTTTGCGGACCAGTTTATATCCGCAATTTATTCTCCAGAAATCCATCTAAGAATGTTCTCCAGAGTCTGCTTCAGCCCCAGAGCTCTGCGCAGAGAGCACTGCGTTGCCAATGATGGTACTAACATTTGTGTGTGTCTAAGACACACATTCCTAAGACAGGTACATTCCTGGCCATGGTGGCTGAGCCTAGCTCCCGTGCCAAGGGCCACGGAGGCTGATCTGCACTTCTGGTCACTCCCACAGCCAGGACCGCCCTGGTCACCTGCACTGCTGGTACTGCCCTGGAGAGTCCATAGCCTGCCAGCACCGCCCTGGTCACCTGCACTGCTGGTCCTGCCCTAGAGGATCCATAGCCTGCCAGCACCGCCCTGGTCACCTGCACTGCTGGTACTGCCCTAGAGGATCCATAGCCTGCCAGCACCGCCCTGGTCACCTGCACTGCTGGTACTGCCCTGGAGGATCCATAGCCTGCCAGCACCGCCCTGGTCACCTGCACTGCTGGTACTGCCCTGGAGGATCCACAGCCTGCCAGCACCGCCCTGGTCACCTGCACTGCTGGTCCTGCCCTAGAGGATCCATAGCCTGCCAGCACCGCCCTGGTCACCTGCACTGCTGGTACTGCCCTAGAGGATCCATAGCCTGCCAGCACCGCCCTGGTCACCTGCACTGCTGGTACTGCCCTGGAGGATCCATAGCCTGCCAGCACCGCCCTGGTCACCTGCACTGCTGGTACTGCCCTGGAGGATCCACAGCCTGCCAGCACCGCCCTGGTCACCTGCACTGCTGGTCCTGCCCTAGAGGATCCATAGCCTGCCAGCACCGCCCTGGTCACCTGCACTGCTGGTACTGCCCTAGAGGATCCATAGCCTGCCAGCACCGCCCTGGTCACCTGCACTGCTGGTACTGCCCTGGAGGATCCACAGCCTGCCAGCACCGCCCTGGTCACCTGCACTGCTGGTACTGCCCTGGAGGATCCACAGCCTGCCAGCACCGCCCTGGTCACCTGCACTGCTGGTCCTGCCCTAGAGGATCCATAGCCTGCCAGCACCGCCCTGGTCACCTGCCCGTGATCTACCATGACTCTAGGGTGCCCGCCCTCCCTCACTGGTCTGCTGCACTGTCACTACATTTACAATAATCCTTCCTGACTTTCACCTGCACACACTTCACAGTCACCTACACCTGCAACTCATCTAGTCTCTCATCAAGACGGCTACAAAAGCACACTCCTCATCTGCCATCACTGTCTGGTCTCATTCAGACCATGTGGACTACTTACCTGTTCTCCAGTGCCCTCCTCTCCCTTTTCTATTTTAATTTTAAAATGTAATTTATTATTTTAATGCAAAGCTGGATTTTCAGCATCAGTACAGCATCAGTGTCATGTGATCCTTCAGAAATCATTCCAAAATGCTGATTTTATGAAACATTTCTTATTATTATCAGTGTTAATAACTGTTTTTGCTGCTTAATATTTTTGTGGAAACTGTGATACATCTCTTTTTCAGAATTCTATGATGAATAGAAAGTTCAAAAGAACTGCATTTATTTGAAATAAAAAATTTTTTGTATCCTTATAAATGTCTTTACTATCTCTCTTTATGCATTTAATGTATCTTTACTTAATATAAGTATGTCTTTTCCTTTATCTTCACTGATAAATCTTTAATCAGCCTGATTCCTGTGCTGTGAGTTGCCTGATTATTGCGCTGAAACAGAGTGCACCACGACCTGTTGACGCTGTGCAGGTGAAGTCAGTGCATCTGGTGGTACAGTTAAGCAGCTTGCAGTCCGTCCGGCTGGACTCTGTCCTCCCATGATCCTCTGCTAACAGTACATCATGTGCATAGAACCCATCTGCTGCCCCTGCAGTCACAGACATTACTCATCACAACAGCTGAAACTGCCCATGACTCCTCATACACCCTTCACAGCAGTTTGGTGGAGTAATGCTGCTTTCCTAACTTTCATACGCTTTTCTTTTTGTTTTTTTCCCCCCTCGCTGTGTCTATCTATGGCCTGTGCTCTCTCAGGTCCAGTGCCTGTTTGTGTATTTCAGCAGAAGCCAGTGCTGTGACGAGACAGCTGTTCGCTGAGGTATGTGCATATCTGGAAACAGAATGTGGAATTAATGCCTGGATATTCCATCCAAACATAAAAATCTGTCATTATTTACTCACCCTGAAGACATTGTATGATTTTTGAATGATTAATGAGTTAAATGTCAGTCTGTTCCTCATGCAAAACTGTGGCATGGCATCAGATGGATTGAAATAGAGCACACAGGTCATATGGACTACTTTTATGGTGTTTTTCAGTCATTTTGTAGCTCGGCAACAACAATTTCAGGTTGAATGCAACAAAAAGGTGTCCACATTTTGGATAAAAATAAATAAATAAAGATATGTTTTACATTATGACGTTATTTTCAGGAATGGACCCTTTTTACATTTCTAGGGTTGATTTTTATTTTATATATATATATATATAATCAGGCATAACATTTTGACCGCCTTCCTAATATCATGTTGGTCCCCCTGCAAAACAGTCCTGACCCGTTGAGACTCCTCTAGACCCTGAAGGCGTTCTGTGGGATCTGCACCAAGATGTTCGCAGCAGATCCTTTAAGTCCTGTAAGTTGTGAGGCGGATCCTCCATGGATCGGACTTGTTTGTTCAGCACATCCCACAGACGCTCGATTGGATTGAGATCTGGGGAATTTGGAGGCCGAGTCAACTCCTCAAACTCAATGTTGTGCTCCTCAAACCATTCCTGATCCATTTGTGCTTTGTGTCAGGAGCATTATCCTGCTGAAAGAGACACAGCCATCAGGGAATACCGCTTCCATGAAACGGTCCATGGTCTGCAACAATGCTTAGAAATGTTGTCCGTGTCAAAGTAACGTCCACATGGATGGCAGGACCCAAGGTTTCCCAGCAGAACATTGAGTAAAGCATCACACTGCCTCCACCGGCTTCCTATAGTGCATCCTGGTGTCATGTGTTCCCCAGGGAAGAGACGCACACTCGCCCGACCATCCACGTGATGTGAAAGAAAACTGATCCATCAGACCAGACCACCTTCTCCCACCTTGTTCCTTTCTCGGACCACTTGATAGATGCTGACCGGGAACACCCCACAAGAGCTGCAGTTTTGGAGATGTTCTGACCCAGTCGTCTAGCATCACAATTTGGCTCTCGCTCAAATCCTCACGCTTGTCCATTTTTCCTGCTTCTAACATCAACTTTGAGGACAAAATGTTCACTCGCTGCCTAATATATCCACCCACTAACAGAAGAGATCATCAGTGTTATTCACTTCACCGGTCATAATGTTATGCCTGATCAGTGTAAATACATCAAATGTAAAAAAAAAAAAGAAAACGCTTGTTAAAAAAATATTGTATTTTTTAACATGCGACCTCAGAGAACCGAGAACATGCGAATGTGTCGTTGAATTTAAATGTTGTTATAAAACCTCAACGTACTTTAAATATTTTATTAAATATTATTTATGGGTTGATAAGAGATTTCATGACAGGGTTTTTGCGTCACACTCAACTATTAACTTTAAATGTATGGAAAAGAGCAGCATGATCATTCAGCTAAATTTCTCCTGTGTGCAACAAAAGACAATTGGGTGATTAAATGACAGTATTTTCATTTTTGGGTGAAGTATTGCTTTAGGCCCCAGTCAACAAAGTAAATACAAGAAGCTGTGTTTTTGAAACCATTGAACTCGGTCAAACCATTTTATTTGTATTATTATTTTTTAAACATTTTACTATTTTGTGTTTCATTTGATTACTATGTCTGTACTGTATAAGTCTATACAGTACATCTATATCATCCCCCTCTGATATATATGCATCTATATGATCCCCATCAGATGTACCAAATTACTCACATAATCATCACACCACTTCAGACCTTTTTATGTCTCTTTAATAAGGATAATAACCTACTGTAAGTGACTCAAATGACCTACATTCACCACCACTTTTGTGTACGTCTGCTTGTTGCTTTTCCTCCTGATATTCTCACGCACAGCCTTTGGTTTCCTCTCTGTTCATGTAACCTAGATTTTCTTGATATGATCTAGTGATTGATTTATAATCAAAGATAGTTTTTCAGAGTACTATTATGACTGTTTTTTTAAGTATAAATATATATTATTGAACAACAACAACAAAAAAGACCTTGCACATCTGTTTACGGAGCCCCTAAGGGGACATGATGATGAAAAAAAAAAAAAAAATGAGATCGGAGTAAAAATTTTATTTTAGATGTATTTAACTTTTGCATTCTCGCACAATTTTAGTGTCCCCCTGAGAAACCTTTGTGTGCACTCGCTAAAAGTGATGGAAATAATATGACTTGGGTGGAAAAACTATATTTCAGTGGTTTTGCGATTGAACACGACATTTCTCATGGAAGCACAATAGATTTGCGAGAGAATGCAGATGTTTAGCAAGCGAACACGTTTCTCACGAGAACGCAGTAGTTTTGAGAGAAATGCATTGAAAAGCATTGAAATATAATTTTGATTGCTTAAAAAATACACCTTTCCTTCACCCCAAGCAGCTCCTTATAATTCTTGACACAAATAAATGTAAATGTAGAGAATTCATCAAGGTTAGTCTCCAGTGATTCTTACTGTTGTAAGAATCCCATAATACATTTGTCACACTCTTTTCACATCTTCATCTGTAATTGTCTGTAAGCTTAAGTTTCTCAATACAAATTACTGGCATGAATAGAAGCAGGTGTCAGTCTGACCCATAATGATTGGCTCAGAACATAATCGAGTGTTGCTTCTGGTGGCGTAGGGAGATCAGGGTGTTACATAGCAGGTTTAATTATGTGTCACGGCACCCTGGGTCTGTCAGGTCACCTGGATCGAGTGTCAGTTGGTGAAAAATAGGTCAAAGATAATGATGAAGTCAAAGAAGAATGAGAGTCTTAGAAGAGTCGTGGCCTTTTGACAATGAGATGCAATAAAAGATGTCTCTTATTTCAAGATCTGATGTTCCCTGGAAAACAGATTACATTGTGATGAAAAGCCAAGCAGTCTCAGATGAATTAATATACAAATGTGGCACTTCTCAGTTGGGACAGTTATTGTCTGTCATATATTTCTGTATCACTTATTATTAAATGTAAAAGCCATTTTCTCTGTTCCATTTATTTTATTATTATTTTAAATTTTGTTTGGTTTATGAAATAGTAGGTAAAGATTCTGTCTGTAGATTAAAGACTAATCAAGTATAGCGGCGAGATCACACTTGAATCAGCTCCCAGCTGATCCACGTCTACCTATAGGAATTGGACGCCTATCACAGCATTCCTATATATATACCTATATATATATGTAGGGCTGGGTAGGTTACTTTTAAAATGTATTTCACTACAGATTACAAAATATATGCTTTAAAAAGTAATTTGTAACATATTTTGTTACATTACTCAAGTTTAGTAACTTAATCTAAATACTTTAGAATACTTTGGAATACTAATAAGTGTGGAACAAACACAAAAAAAGGTCATTGCAAGTTTTTATCTCACAATTCAAGTATACAAGTAACTTAGTTACGTATTTAAAATACAAAATCTGAGTAACTGTATTTCATTACAGTTACATTTTAAATGGGTGGTAATCAGATTACAGTTACATCTGAAAAGTGTTTTAGATTACCAAAGTGATTACTTTGAATTTTAATGTCATTTAAACAGCAATTGATGATTCTCTGACTCACAGTTGTGAGTTTGCATTTCACAATTCTGACTTCTTTTTCTCAGAATTGCGAGATTTAAACTCACAATTGCAAGTTATAAAGTCAGAATTGGGAGATATAAACTTGCAATGCTAACTTTTTTCTTGCAATTGTGAATTTAGTATGTGAGTTAAATGTCATAATTCTGACTTTTCTCAATATTGTGAGTTTATATCTCATAATTCTGACTTTTCTCAATATTGCGAGTTTATATCTCATAATTCTGACTTTTCTCAATATTGTGAGTTTATATCTCATAATTCTGACTTTTCTCAATATTGCAAGTTTATATCTCATAATTCTGACTTTTCTCAATATTGCGAGTTTATATCTCATAATTCTGACTTTATAACTCACAATTGCAACTTTATATCACACAATTCTGAGGGAAAAAGTCAGAATTGTGAGATAATAACTTGCAATGACCTTTTTTGTGTTTGTTCCACACTTATTAGTATTCCAAAGTATTCTAAAGTATTTATATTAAGTTACTAAACTTGAGTAATGTAACGAAATACGTTACAAATGACTTTCTAAAGCATGTATTTTGTAATCTGTAGTGAAATACATTTTAAAAGTAACCTACCCAGCCCTGTCTAGTTGTTTTTGGAAACATGCTCATTGCTTTAGGCTTATCTGGTATCATTGCCTCCATGCTGTGCGTAACATGATTTTCGTTGTTATTGGTACCATACTTGTTGCTCTAGGCAATTTTCTCACTGAAAAAATGTTTGTTACTTTAGACTATCTAGTATTATTGCCAACATACTGTACTAAGATACCAGGATCATGCTTGTTCCTTAAAGGATTAGTTCACTTTAAAATGAAAATTATTCCAAGATTACGCCAGACCGTTTTCCGTATTCAACTTACGAAGAAAGTGTGTCGCCTCTCGCAGTTCAAAACGTTTACGCTACGTCCTACACCTTCCATATGACAGTAATGCACAGCGTTGCAAAGTTTTTATGCAAGTTGAACACTGAAGGCAGAAGCTAGATATTTTACTTTATAACTTAAAGTAAATATGGATTTATCTTACACAAATTTTACTCACTTCTGAAGCTCTTTATTAACCCCCGGATCAGCGTGGAGTACATTAATGGTGGATGGATGCACTTTCTTGAGCTTCAAACTCATTGGACCTGTTAATTGCCGTGATAAAGCCTGGATATGTCAGGATATTTATTAATATAACTCAGATTGTGTTCATCAGAAAGAAGAAAGTCATTTACACTTAGGATGGCTTGAGGGTGAGTGAATCTTGGGGTAATTTTCATTTGAAAGTGAACTAATCCTTTAAGCCTAGTGTAATGTGCTTATTGCTGCTAAGGCTTATCTGGTTATTATTGGAAACATGCTTACTGCTTTAAACTCATCTGATTATTATTGCCAACATGCCGTGCTTTATCTTATCCTGGTATCAGTAACATGCTTGTTTAGGCTTATCTGGTTATTATTAGAAAAATGACTTTAGGCGTGTCTGTTTATTGCCAACATGCTGTCTGTTTGTTGCTCAAATGTACAGTATGTAAGTTTCGCCACTAGAGGTCGCTTATTCAAACACTAACAGTGTCATGACTTGATGTTGTGATGGAGTGTGGAATCATGGGAGTTGTTGTTGTCTTCACTTCACAGTTGTTGTCTTACTTCAGTTGTGATGCAAGACTACAGCCAACAAGCATGTTCTGCACCTGCATGAGAAATAACTGTCCACACCAGTAGGTGGTGGTAGTCTGTATTCATCACTCAAACGAAAACTGGGACCACAGATGCAAACCATAAGCTAGCATCGCTTGATTTTCTCTTTCCTCATTCCAAATGGCATGTAATTTATGGAAATATTGCATTGGAATGCTCAGATGAAGAAGAAGAAGAACCCTTCTGTCTGTACTTCGATGTTTACTTGCTTAATCACTTGCATTTTTCCTCTTGTGCACTGTGCACTGAACAGTTAATCCGAGCAATCTCACCGATGGCTCTGAGCATGTTGAATCAGCAATCAGCTGAAACGCTTTTCTTGTTAATATCAACATCATGCTGTCTTAAGTCATCACATGCTTGTTGTTTAAGGCTTTCTTGTTATTGATGGCAACTTGCATGTTGCTCTTCTATGCTGCTTGTTACAGAAAAGCACCTCTCGTCCTGCATACCACAGCTCGGATTGCTTCGGTTTGCTTTTCCACTGCAGTTTAGTACCGCTTCAAAGTGGGTGGGATTGTAGACTGATCATTATAGTTGCACCACCTCTACTGCTGTGGATCTGCTCCTCGCCTACCAACAAGAGGAACATGTGCACCTCGTCTACTGACCACGATACTGACATGTTTTTTTCAAGTTGCGTGCGATGTTGTTTAAAAAAGTTGTGCGAACAAATGATACTGCGGTGGCTGTTACTGACTACTTAAATCTAGTGGGTTTGGTGTCTCGTGTTTCAAATCCAACAACACTTTTTAGTATCGGTACGGCTCGCTTGAAACCTCAACCGAGGTGGTACTATTTAAGTGAGCCGTACCGAGCCGTACCATTCAGTGGAAAAGCACCATAAGAGGTACAGTGGGGAGAACAAGTATTTGATACACTGCCGATTTTGCAGGTTTGCCCACTTACAAAGCATGTAGAAGTCTATAATTTTTATCATAGGTACTCTTCAACTGTGAGTGATGGAATCTAAAACAAAAATCCAGAAAATCACATTGTATGACATATTTGATAAATCAGAAAAGCAGAACTTAATATTTGGTACAGAAACCTTTGTTTGCAATTACAGAGATCATACGTTTCCTGACCAGGTTTGCACACACTGCAGCAGGGATTTTGGCCCACTCTTCCATACAGACCTTCTCCAGATCCTTCAGGTTTCGGGGCTGTCGCTGGGCAATACGGACTTTCAGCTCCCTCCAAAGATTTTCTATTGGGTTCAGGAGACTGGCTAGGCCACTCCAGGACCTTGAGATGCTTCTTACAGAGACACTCCTTAGTTGCCCAGGCTGTGTGTTTCGGGTTGTTGTCATGCTGGAAGACCCAGCCACGACCCATCTTCAATGCTCTTACTGAGGGAAGCAGGTTGTTGGCCAAGATCTCACGATACATGGCCTCATCCATCCACCCCTTAATATGGTGCAGTCGTCCCATCCCCTTTGCAGAAAAGCATCCCCAAAGAATGATGTTTCCACCTCCATGCTTCACGGTTGGGATGGTGTTCTTGGGGTTGTACTCATCCTTCTTCCTCCAAACACGGCGAGTGGAGTTTAGACCAAAAATCTTTATTTTTGTCTCATCAGACCACATGACCTTCTCCCATTCCTCCTCTGGATCATCCAGATGGTCATTGGCAAACTTCAGACGGGCCTGGACATGCGCTGCAGGATTTTAATCCATGACGGCGTAGTGTGTTACTAATGGTTTTCTTTGAGACTGTGGTCCCAGCTCTCTTCAGGTCATTGACCAGATCCTGCCGTGTAGTTCTGTGCTGATCCCTCACCTTCCTCGTGATTATCGATGCCCCATGAGGTGGAATCTTTCATGGTGCCCCAGATCAAGAGAGATTGACCGTCATCTTGAACTTCTTCCGTTTTCTAATAATTGCGCCAACAGTTGTTCCTTCTCACCAATCTGCTTGCCTATTGTCCTGTAGCCCATCTCAAACTTGTGCAGGTCTACAGTTTTATCCCTGATGTCCTTACACAGCTCTCTGGTCTTGGCCATTGTGGAGAGGTTGGAGTCTGTTTGATGGAGTGTGTGAACAGATGTCTTTTATACAGTAATGAGTTCAAACAGGTGCAGTTAATACAGGTAATGAGTGGAGAACAGGAGGGCTTCTTAAAGAAAAACTAACAAGGAATTCTTACTGGTTGGTAGGTGATCAAATACTTATGTCATGCCATAAAATGCAAATTATTTAAAAATCATACAATCTGATTTTATGGATTTGTAGATTCCGTTACTCACAGTTGAAGAGTACCTATGATAAATATTACAGACTTCTACATTGTTTGTAAGTGCGCAAACCTGCAAAATCGGCAGTTTATCAAATACTTGTTCTCCCCACTGTATGTTGCCCCCTCTGCTATTCAAACTTTTTGAATTGTAAGTTTATTTAGAGAGAGAATCGGAAAACAAAAAAATAGTTTGCGTATGTGTTTTTGTATGTGCTATCATATTGAATACATCAGGCATTATGGCTCATGAGTTGATGATATTTATATTGCCAAAAATTAAGATTCTGATATCTTGTAATGTAAATCAGTGAGATCTTAATAACAGTACAGCAGACTATAAAATGCTTATAAATATCAGTTGTCATGTTATCTCCTAATAATCAAATATCTTATTGATATGATATTTAAATGCTTAACTTTATGACCAAAGCTCTGAAGCAAAACTTTTAAACTTATTTATTTATTTTATTTTTTTTACAATAACAAATTTTTACTATTGTCCTCGGAGTTTTGGAGTCCCCTGTATTTTACGTTGAGGAGCTGCTGTGGGCTCACTTACATCATCCAGACCCTCTCTAGTGTCCAGGTTATGAAATAGTCAAGCATTGTCAGGGTGGAGATTATATATCCCTCTTTAATACAACTCTGTTCTCTTGCAGAGGAAGATCGCGTCAGACAGCCTCAGGAAATGGTGAAGGAAGAGCCCTCGCTTATCTCTGTGGTGAGTTTAAGGAACATTCCCTTTTATATTTTTAATTTCTGCTCATTAATGTACAAAATGAAATTCAGATTTAAGGGATTGTTTGGATTATGTCTTTAATTATATGTAAAAGCTGGTCTTTGAAACTCAAAGAACTATTGCCGATGTTTTCCAATATTGTTTTCACAATAACAGAACACAAAAAAATGAAGGGGTGACATTTACGTTTGTATTTTGCAGATGATGTAATGACTGACCAAAGAATGGACATCTCCTCCACAATGAATGAGTTCATGTCTTCCAGTTCCACTGACCTCATCAGCAGCTCCATGGGAACGCCAGGCATGGACTACAGCCGCAAGAGGAAGGGCAGCATCACCGACTATCAGTAAGAGCGGATCCTAAAAGATCCTCTAACTCTTCATTCTTCATCATTCATGTTTGTGTGTTCACAATGGACCCAGTGTCTAGTTCTGTGAGAAAGCGTGTGAGAAATATGGAAAGTATGACCAAAATTTTGAAAGAAACTAATACTTTTATTCAGCAAGATCCCATTGTTTTGATTAAACGTGACAGTAAAGACATTTATAATGTTACAAAAGAAAATCCTGTTCTTGTTAACTTGGAAGAATCCTGAAGTATCAGTTTCCACAAAAATATTGAGCATGATAACTGTTTTCAGCATTAATAAGTAATGTTTCTTGAGCACTAAATCTGAAGACTGGAGTAATTGCTGCTACAAATTCAGCTTTACCCTCAAAGGAATAAATTACGTTTTAAAATATGCAGCTTTGATGAGACTTCTTCTAAGACAACTATTGAACGCTAGTGTAAAGTTTGTGAGATGCAGAACAGGGAACATCTGATCTAACTTTCCAAACATCTGTGTTCTTTCTCACTCACGCTAACATCATTCCAAAACAAACATTACACACAAACACAGTTAAACACAGTATTGATACTCTATTAGCAATAATACTGAAAAAGGGAATTTATGAAATATTATCCTAAAGATATCAAAAATACTAAATACGATATAGATAATAACACTAATTAGATAATAAAACGCTTATTCCAAACAATCTTATCATATTAATTCATCCCCCTCGTATGTAAATTATGAGAACTGCACAAGTGAGAGGCGGGAAATTGAAAACCCGGAATGGACCACAATCGAAGTAATTAGAATGTTTTAAATGGGGAGGGAACTTGCTGTCACTCTTCTCCACTCACATACTTGTCTGTCACAGAAGTTCATTATCATTCTTCTCAGTTTTAAACTGTAAGGATTTACTGTAAGATGCCATGATTTGGCATATTTTGTACAGTCCACCAAAAAAAAAAGCAGAATCTGTCATCATTTACTCACCCATAAATCATTCAAAACCTTGACTGTTTTTTTTGTTCTGTGGGACAAAAAAGAAGATATTTTTAAGAATGTTTTCGGTTCCCAATGACTTCCTTTGTATTTATTTGTTAATTCAGTGGAAGTCAATGGGAACCAATTGCAAGCAGAAAAACGGAACGCTTCTCTAGCAAGGAAACGGATCTGCTCGTGCGCGAAGTTAAAGCTCGCAAGCAGACCATCCACAGGACAAGCCGTCCCTGTGCGTGTAACAAGTAGAGTGTAAGCGCGTTGTGCCTATAGAATAAAACAGATAAAATAAATAAAATAAATACTTTGTTGGTCTGTAATGACGAGTCAGCAGGTTGAAATCCAAAAGCAGCTTTATTTGTAAACGTAGTCAGACAGGCAATGGTCAACTCAACAGCAAACAGTAGTAGCAGGGAACAGGCAGGCTCGTAGTGAGTATCCAGGCAAAAGGTCAAAAAGGCAGGCAGATAAACATCAAAAAGCAAAGGAACAGGCAGGATCAGGAAACAGGTAAATAAGACAGGGATATAACGCTTGGAATTGTAATACTGGGATTAACAATACTTCGCAGAGAATGTGAGAGTGGTGCTTATATAGTGATGGGATGTGAGTGTAATAAGATCAAGGTAATGTGCTACAGCTGGCTGGGGGGATCAGTGACTGGGTGAGGGGCTTGTGGGAAATGTAGTTAGTGTGACAGAGTCCATAGAGTAAGAGGGTGACATCTGGTGGCAAGTGGACAGATGACAACAGACCGAATTCATTACGTGGTCAATGGCGCAATCTTTTTCAGTTGCCTCAAAATACCAACACACTAACAATGCGCCTGAAAAACACCTCGTTTTCAGACCAGCACGCCCATGGGTGCACAAATACATTTGCTATTTAAACAACGTGGCGCAGGACGTGAAAATAAATGAAACTAGCAAAAAACACTTGCGTTGTGGGTGTATGACAGGACCCTTTGAGGTCTGAAATTACACAAAGGTGAGTAAATAATGACAGAATTTTCTTATTCTTTTAATATGAGATTACATAAAATTGAGTTTGTCAATGTCTTTCTTTTCACAGAATCAATGGATATTCTTTTGAGTAAGTATCAACACATTAAAATGACTTTTACAATAGTATAAAATGTGAATAAAAATGTTCATTCAATTACAAAAATCTATAACCAGGGCGCATGAACAGTTTAAAACACTACGATGATATAAATCATCACTGAAGCATCACTAGACCATGGTACTGTCAGAGTACATCTTTGTAAGTGTTTGTGTCTCTCTTTAAAGACAGGCACATCATACATCTAATTTAATAAGGAAAAAAATGATTGTATCAACTCACCCGTTTGATTTTGAGAAAAATACCAATTTTATCCTCTTAGATCTGAGGCTTCATGGATGAGATTCCTCATCCCGAGCTCACAGCTCACACAATCCGCTGAGAGTGAACGGTCAGTGAGTATGGATGAAGAGATGCTAACTGCTCAACTGTCCAGTCTGTGCTTATTTTAAGACAAATGTACTCCAGCTCCTTTTTGATACCCAGATCCTCCCTTTACGCAGAGAGATGGTGCACCAAGTGTTTCAAGGGCGAAAACTGTTTTCACACTTGTAGTCACACTTGTGGTCCAGATAAAAAAAAAAGAAGATACATTTAGTCCTGGTTTGCTTGGTGTTCACAACATCATTTCTAACACCAAACCTAAAGATACAAAACAAAAAACGGCTTTTGTGATGTATATCGTTCTGACGGAACATACCGAACCTCCAACACAGTGTGCTGGGGTAAATGTGCTTGTTGTAGGCACAATATGTACGTGCGTACATATGATGGTATATTTTACCAGCTAAAAACTCATGAAGAGCTTATTAAATATGTAAAGGAGTCTGTAACGAAGTTCACTTTCAGGGAAGAAGGAGGCGAAATAAACAATAACAACAACAACATAAATGGTCCAGATCTGGTCCTCTCTTGTCTTGCACTGTAGTCTCTCCTCCTTAATCCTTCTGAGGCCTCCACTCTAATACGTTTATATTTTAAAACACATCTTTTTCTCTCCGTTTTGGCCTTCCATCCACAAGTTTAGTCATGTGATGCATATTGTACCAATAGATATTCATGTTTATACCGCTATTGTGCCTGTTATGTGCTATTCACACATTCATCCTTGCAAAGATGACAGAAAATTTACTCCCATTGTCATCCTGCGGCAAAACATGAGAGCAGTTGCATTTTAGACCAAACGATGGTGAGTGAGTGCGACCTGGACTCATCAGTGAATGGTGAGATAATTCACTAAATAAAACAATCCTGCCAGAAGTATGGCGCGTTAACTTTATCATGTCTGTTCCGTCTGTATCATCTCAGTGAGATTTTATCAGTCCCTCCAGAAAAACGCAGATTTTTTTTTGTGATTGTTGCAGGCAAAAATCCTTGATTATGCGGCACGTTTTCTTAAAAAATGCGATGGGATATGCGGGATATTTTTTGCAATTTTATGCGATGAAATTGCGGGAACTTGCAAAAACTGCGGTTTGATGCAAAAGAGGAAAAAAAGGTGATTCCCCAACACCCTGTTCTCACTAGATACTGCCTTCATGTACAGAGTCATTTCTTATTACTTCCTGTGATGAGCAAGCATAATAAATCACAGAATATTGAAGTTCTCATGGCTCAAACTTACAAAATATTGAATCAAACAAGTTCTGTATCTTTACAAAAGGAATATTCAACAACTTCTGTAAAAATGAATAAATAAAATATAAAAAAATAAAATGTGTGCTTCCTGTTTTACAGAGGTAGCTATACGAAACATCTTCTGTTAAATTAAGTGATTTCAATGCACAAAGTGCATCTCTTACTGCAACGTGAATTATTTGACACACTACTAATATACAGCGTCGTCTGCGGTCCGACACGCAGTTGCACGGAGTGCAAAATAATGTGCCCCCACTGTCATGTGACACACCGGGAAACTGCTTCGCGCGGTCTTTTGTGCTTATTTTTGTTGGCAAATGAGAATGATCTGCGTGCTTCATCACGGTTTCACCGCGGGGTTTGCAGATGATGTTCACGTCGTGTAATTACGTCACTTCATGAGGTTCCCATGGCAATAGGGGGAAATAATGGCGCTTTACTTGTGTGAAGTAAACGTTTTCAACTTTCTGCTAAGATATATGTGACTTTTTTGCAACGAAAATACAGGGATTATGAAATCATGCTAGCCCCGCATATTTTGCTTGCTGTAATCGGCAATTTATGCATATTTGAAAAAAATGCGACCCCGCATAAATACGCGGACTTTGGCTGATTATGCATGAAATCAAACGATCGCATAATCGCATTTTTCTGGAGGGACTGTTTTATGAGAGGTTTCACATAAGTAAGGTGAATTTAGCGTTTTCTGACGTTTCAGTGTGGACGAAAAACGTTTGGAAAACGCTAGTGTTTTGGAACAAAAACGGCATTCTCAAATGTATCCAAATTAATGTAGACGTAGCCTGAGCTCCTCCGCGAGACTAGTCAACAGTCTCGCTCCGTTCCCACGGCTCTTGTCCCCGCCTTGCTTGCCACAGAGTCAAAACAGCACCAGGAATTCCTCTGTCGCACAAACAAATGATGATCTGCTGCAAGGAGACGCTGTTTACTCTTGTAGCACCCACAATTTAATAATTATTCGATAAGTTAATATTTTAAGCTCAAATATGCCTCCTTTCTATTAGAATTAGACTTACTATAGATTGCTCCATATGTTCATCGCTCTATACCTGTAAGACCTTGAATCTTTTGTTTTGAATCAATGATTCGGAGCGCCAAAGTCACGTGATTTCAGTAAACAAGGCTTCGTCACGTCATTAGTGATTCGTAATTTCAATGCTTCACCTGACTTTGGCAGTTTGATACGTGAACCAAACCACTGATTCGAAACAAAAGATTCGTAAAGCTTCAGTGTTTTGAAATCGTCCATCACTAGATATTGTTGAAAAGTTGTTATTTTGTTTTTTTGGCGCACAAAAAGTATTCTCATCGCTTTATAGTATTAAGGTTGAACAACTGTACTCACATGACCTGTTTTAAATAAGTCTTTAGTAGCTTTTTGGATCTTGAACGGTTCTGGGACATTGCTGGCAATAGAGGCAAAAGAGATGTTTGAGACAACTCTATACTGATCATAACTTTAGTTATTCATCAAGTGATGGACAAGAGCACGTTCTGCATTTTAACGAGCCGATTCATGACCCTGGATTGTTGCTGTGTGCTGCTGTCGATTATGGTCGTCTACAGTACTAATATAATGTTTGTGCCATCACTTGATTTGCATTATTTGACTTTGTTAATCTGATGTTCAAACTACGCAAACAGCGTCTGCACATAAACAACACAATTTACAGTCACAATGAATAAGTGAATTAACCCCTTTTAATAACTGTCTGTGTTTAAATATCAGGTAAAATAGCATTATATGCAGATATGAATTTGTTCGAATGCAGGGTTTCCTATCCCAGGGTTTGTAATCCTTGAGATTCTAATAAAACTGGTATGTTATTATAAAGAGTATGAAATTGGTTATTTTACTTGTTTGCAAACAAGAACAGATCCATTATATTTGATATTTTGCTTAAATCTCAGGCATTACTTCCAAGTAAATAATTGAGGTCATAGGGGTTTGGATAACTAAAAAGTTACTTAACCAACAGAAAAAAATCTGCTGTGATGTTATCGCAGCGTTCACCCTCAGGTAAACAGCGTGTTAAATCGCTCTCATTACGGTCAGTTATGAAACCATCCATTATGAAACGACCCAAGCTGGAGCTGATGGTGACGAAATGGGAGTTACATCATGTCAAGTCATATTATATTGTTTCTGGTATCGTATTCTCGGGAATTATGAAGGGAAATTAATTAGAGGTGTCCATAACCTCATCATTTATGGACTATAATGACAATTAACAAGGAGGAGAAAAAATATTTATTTATTTTTTTTAGAAATATTAGGTTTTTGAGAAATATGTTGTCCTTTTAACTTGCAATGTAAAGGTTTCATGCATTTGAATTCAAAGTACTTTATGTAGGTTGACTCCTGAATTATTTAAGCTAATATATTTGTTTACCGTTCATTTTTAAGGGACAGTATGGACACAGAAAAGGACAAACAACTTGGAAGGTAAACTGAATTAATTCTGACCATTTTCCAAAAAAAAAAAAAAAAATAATAATAATAGTTAGTCTGTAAGTGGTTTTTATACTTAGCCTACATAATTGATTAATTTCTCAGATATTAAGATCACCAGATCACCAGATCACCAGATTTAGAACGCAAGGTGCTGTATTTCAGAGAATGTTGTAGATCATATGCCATTTCTTCCCATTGTAACGTTGTATTGGATTCTTGGTTGTCAGCAGGGAGGCTCACAGTCAGATAGAGAAGAGACGCAGAGATAAAATGAACAGCTTTATTGATGAGCTGGCTTCATTAGTGCCTACCTGTAATGCCATGTCCCGCAAGCTGGACAAACTCACCGTGCTGCGCATGGCAGTCCAGCATATGAAAACACTTCGAGGTGAGATTCACTCTGTCATTCCCATAGAACCATTATGGCCTGGCTGAGATTTTAAATGTCATCTTCAAGTAATTTTGTTGCTGAGTACTGAAACATAAATTCATTATATTGATCAGTCAATCTCTTTGGAGACTCTAAGGGGACATAGTGATGGGAAATATATGAGATTGGGAACTTTTGCTCCCCAAAAGTTTTACATTGCCCCAAACGAACACAAAGTTTCTCCGGGCCCAGGGGTACTCAAATGATTTGCAATTGAACGCGAGTTTCTCATAGTCACAACAAGTACTAATCGATTACTCGTGCACAGGGCTGGGTTACTTTTAAAATGTATTTCACTACAGATTACAAAATACATGCTTTAAAAAGTCATTTGTAACGTATTCCGTTACATTACTCAAGTTTAGTAACTTAATCTAAATACTTTAGAATACTTTGGAATACTAATAAGTGTGAAACAAACACAAAAAAGGAAATTGCAAGTTTTTATCTCACAATTCTGACTTTTTCCCTCAGAATTGTGCGATATAAAGTTGCAGTTGTGAGTTATAAAGTCAGAATTATGAGATATAAACTCGCAATATTGAGAAAAGTCTGAATTATGAGATATAAACTCGCAATATTGAGAAAAGCCAGAATTATGAGATATAAACTCACAATATTGAGAAAAGTCAGAATTATGAGATATAAACTCGCAATATTGAGAAAAATCAGAATTATGAGATATAAACTCGCAATAATGAGAAAAGTCAGAATTATGAGATATAAACTCATACTAAATTCACAATTGCAAGAAAAAAATTGCAAATTTATATCTCCCAATTCTGACTTTATAACTTGCAATTGTGAGTTTAAATCTCGCAATTCTGAGAAAAAGAAGTCAGAATTGTGAAATACAAACTCGCAATTGTGAGGGAAAAAACAAATTGTGAGAAAAAGATGCAGTGACCTTTTTTACAATTATAAAATGACTCACAAACAACTCTCACAAAACATGAAAACAGTTGAAAACATGAAACTTAACTCCACTTTTTGTCATCTTTTCAGATGTAACTGTAATCTGATTACCACCCATTTAAAATATAATTGTAATGAAATACAGTTACTCAAATTTTGTATTTTAAATACGTAACTAAGTTACTTGTGTTTCGTTACTCCTCAACCCTGCTCATGCATATGTCTTTTTAAGGCGCTGCAAACCCTTATACTGAAGCTAACTACAAGCCAGACTTTTTATCGGACGATGAGCTGAAGCACTTAATATTAAGGGTAGGTGACCTAAAGAAATGTCTATTCGTGTTATACTGAGTGATAATCCCTGCCTGTTATTCACTGGTGATTCACTCTGGGTCTCAGGCTGCTGATGGTTTTCTATTTGTTGTGGGCTGTGATCGGGGGAAGATTCTTTTTGTGTCAGAGTCTGTCTACAAAATTCTAAATTACAGTCAGGTAAGGCCTACTAATGGTTCATAACGTCCATAACATGAACTCATCAGGCTGTGAAGTGACTCATATTGTCGTCTTACAGAATGACCTGATTGGCCAGAGTTTGTTTGATTATTTGCATCCTAAAGACATTGCAAAAGTCAAAGAGCAGCTCTCGTCATCTGACACAGCACCACGGGAGAGACTCATTGATGCTAAAAGTAAGTTAGTGCCTTAAATACAGCATTGTGCAAGCAAAACAGTAAATGCTGGAGTACACTACAGGAAATCAGATCATATTTTAAAACTTTAGGCATCACACATCTTTTGGAATTATACATATTGGTTACAGAGGAAAAACTCGGCCTAGGATCACACTCTCATTCAGGTTGTTTTGAATACAATAAATTCTCGGAGAAACATGCGTCTCGTTGGTAGGAGATTAAAATATCATAATATACTCTGATTGGATGGAATCATGCACTACATAATTTTATGGAATTTCTGTCAACTCCGAGACTCCAACACAAATCTGTATAGAAGCTGTGTGGTGTATTCCAGCCTTTAATTATATGCATTTAATTTATTTTAACAGTTTTTGAACTGATCTGTGCATTATTTTCTCAGCTGGGCTGCGAGTCAGGACAGACATTGCCCCTAGTCCCTCCAGATTGTGCTCGGGGGCCAGACGCTCCTTCTTCTGCAGAATGAAGTGCAACAGGTCCCTTGTCAAAATGGAGGAAAAAGACTTTTCCTCGACTTGCTCCAAAAAGAACGGTAAATCAGTTCTTCGTTTACTTTGAATTAGTGTTGTCGCGATGCTGGAATTTCAAACTTTGATACAATACCTTGAAACATATCGATATTCAATACCATTTTCAATACCACGGGTAAAACTGACACACATATTTTATTATTACCTAATTTTTTTTCAATTTGGGTAATTTTAGCTTACATGCAGCACAGGGAGGTTTTATTTTGGAACTCAAAGAAAAAAGACAAGTAAAACAGACAGTAATAATATAAGAACAAATAGACAAATTGCAAAATATAGCGCAAATAAATACAATAGAAAAACAAATGAAATGAACAGACTCACCTGAAACATTATAACAGTAGTATTCGGATAAGAAATATACAGAAATTAAAGGCTATTTAGGAAGATCTATTGACAGAAATGCAATATGATATACATAACTATGTTTTCAGTGGTGTATAAAGACCTTACATAATGAACCGTTATGTTTTTATTACCTTAAAACGAACCATTTCTATCTACATACACTGCGCCACTATGTTTCTGCAGTAGCTCTAAACGCACAAACTGCTCTACAGAGCCTCATTGCTTGACTGGCTACTTTCTGCTGTCTCAGACGACGACATCTTTGTCCTGTGTCGGCCACCGTAGCTTCTGTGTTCTTCGAAAGGGAGGGGTGAGAGTTGGACTGAGCCGTTGGTTGTAATTCGCAACCTCACCGCTAGATGCCGCTAAACACTGAACTTTTAATCAAATTGTAAAATAAATATTTATAATTTATAATAAATATTTTCTCTTTGTCTTTTGTTCTTTGATTAACACGACAGACGGCATCAGGTTTATTAGGCTGCTGTCACTTTAAGAGCTTATGCACGGATCCAATATACTGTTACACAACGTGCGTTTTCTCTCAACTATTTAAATTCCAAAACTCACTGTATACTCGCCAAAACAGTCATTTTGACATTTTTTTTGTGTGTATTTGACTGTTTAAGCGCAATAAGCCACAAAAAAAGAACTAAATTTGGTACTCGCAAGCTGTTTGAGAGGCAGCTTTATGTGTGCGCCTTTGTGCGTGCGCTTTTGCTGCGAGTGTTAAACCTGTGGGAATGAGTAAAATTATGCACAATACTCGCGACCCGGCTCTGCAATTCAGGACCTGGCTATAACACCAACACTGTTCAGCTGGAACGAATAAGACGAGTGTGTGAGAAGGAGGCGGGCCCAATATTTAATAAACATTCAAAGACAACGATTCATCATCATAACTATTGGTTTGTTCTCCTTGCAGCCGATCGCAAGAGCTTCTGCACCATCCACAGCACTGGCTATCTGAAGAGCTGGCCGCCCACTAAGATGGGCTTAGATGAAGACAATGAGCCTGATAATGAAGGCTGTAATCTCAGCTGCTTAGTGGCCATTGGCCGATTGCATCCTCACATTGTTCCACAAGCTATGAATGGAGACATCCGGGTGAAGCCGACAGAGTATATCTCGCGCCATGCCATTGATGGGAAGTTTGTCTTTGTGGACCAAAGGTAAGTGGGCGCTCGAATACGAAATTCAATTGCAGTTTAACGGTGCGGTCGCATTTACCGTTGCTCAGCGGTAAATCACTCTGTAATTTTAATGGGAAATGAAGAATTATGCCTGATTGACTTCCATCTGCGAATGTCGCATCAGGTTAAAGTTGAGTGAACTTTGAAACTTAAATCTGCAGCGCCAACCAATAGCAAGCGTCTCAGTACGGGCAGTGAAGGCAGAAACTCGTAACTAACAGTCCCTCCAGAAAAACGTGATTATGCGATCGCTTGATTTCATGCATAATCAGCCAAAGTCCGCATATTTATGTGGGGGTCGCATTTTTTCAAATCTTTCGCCACATAAATTGCCGATTTCAGCAAGCAAAATATGCGGGGCTAGCATGATTTCATAATCCCTGTATTTTCGTTGCAAAAAAGTCACATATATCTTAGCAGAAAGTTGAAAACGTTTACTTCGCACAAGTAAAGCACCATTATTTTCCCTCTATTGCCATGAGAACCTTATGAAGTGACGTAATTACACGACGTGAACATCATCTGCAAACCCCGCGGTGAAACCATGATGAAGCACGCAGATCATTCTCATTTGCCAACAAAAATAAGCGCAAAAGAGCGCGCGAAGCAGTTTCCCGGTGTGTCACATGACAGTGGGGGTGAATTATTTTAACTGCGTGTCGGACCGCAGACGACGCTGTATATTAGTAGTGTGTGAAATAATTCACGTTGCAGTAAGAGATTGAACTTTGTGCATTGAAATCACTTAATTTAACAGAAGATGTCTGTTCTGTAAAGCTACCTCTGTAAAACAGGAACACAGGAACAGGAACACACATTTTATTTTTTTATATTTTATTTATTCATTTTTACAGAAGTTGTTGAATATTCCTTTTGTAAAGCGACAGAACTTGTTTGACTCAATGTTTTGTAAGTTTGAGCCATGAGAACTTCAATATTCTGTGATTTAGTAACTCTATTAAGTAATAAGAAATGACTCTTGACATGAAGGTAGAGTCTAGTGAGAACAAGGTGTTGGGGAATCATCTTTCTTTCCTCTTTTGCATCAAACCGCAGTTTTTGCAAGTTCCCGCAATTTCATCGGATAAAACTGCAAAAATATCCCGCATATTCCATCGCATTTTCGCATAATCAAGACTTTTTGCCCGCAACAATCACATTAAAATCCCCGTTTTTCTGGAGGGACTGAACTTAGAACAAAGGAAAACTGAAGAGCCACAGTGGATGAGGCACTATACTTCAATATTTTTAAAAATCCACAAAGAAGCTGTTTGGAAAGCAGTTATTTAGAGTTTTGCAGGTGAAAGAAAGCAGCTAGCAGAGCAACAGTGAATGTGACCGTACCTGAACTTGGTTAAATAACCTTAAACATTGCCAATGCACTACAACATGTGACATGGCTTACATAATATGGTATACGTTTCCAGATTCTAAATTACATTAGTGTAAGCAAACTATTTTGTAAACCTGATTATTGGTTGGGTGATGTTTGTTTTGTCTACTGATGGATAAACTGATTTGGGATCAGATGTTTGGTGGTCATGGTGACCAATCCTGATGTTACCGTGACTGCTGATTTGGTTTTGTGAGCAAAATGCTGGTCAATATTCAAATATAGAAATGGATAAATGGCCCAGCTGGAGGTAAGGTCACGACCTGGTTATAGAGGCCAAAATATAGGACGCACACTGCACCTAAAAATACTGCACAATGCCTCTGTGACAGCAACAGTTTGGCTTTTATATGTCATCTGCACCTGTGGAGTCTTAAGGCCCAGGTGTATTTCACTTTCGTCGTGCACATAGTCGTGCCCATACAGCTTTCAAAGTTGGATGTGTTTGACGAATGCACAATACAGTTGCTTTTTTATACTACCAGACACTGGAGGGCAGCACTAAGTCATGTCATGTACAGAACATTCACTCAGAAGAATAGAAGAAAAGTAGTGGATCTGCAGATGCTAAGTTAAGAACAAGAACGAAAAAAAAAACAGTGAAGGATATGCTGCTTTGTTTACTATTTTGTATAGTTTTACCGCACTCTTCGTTATAGAAGCTTGTTTCTGTCACTAAATAAAAAATTAAAGAGGTAATTGCGACTTTTTATCTTATAATTCTGACTTCTTTTCTCAGAGTTTAAATCTCTCAATTCTGACTTTATTTCTCGTAATTGTGAGATATAAAGGCGGTTAAACTTGCAACTTTGAGAAAAAAAAGTCAGAATTGCAAGTATATAGACTACATAAAATTTGCAATTCTTACTTTATAGCACGCAGTTGCAATTTTATATCTTGCAATTCCAACTTTATAACTTGGACTTGTGACTTTATAACTCGCAATTCTGACTTTAGATCTCGCAATTCTGACTTTATAACTCACAATTCTGACTTTATATCTCGCAATTCTGACTTTATATCTCGCAATTCTGACTTTAGATCTCGCAATTCTGACTTTAGATCTCGCAATTCTGACTTTATATCTCGCAATTCTGACTTTATATCTCGCAATTCTGACTTTATAACTCACAATTCTGACTTTATATCTCGCAATTCTGACTTTAGATCTCGCAATTCTGACTTTATAACTCGCAATTCTGACTTTAGATCTCGCAATTCTGACTTTAGATCTCGCAATTCTGACTTTAGATCTCGCAATTCTGACTTTAGATCTCGCAATTCTGACTTTAGATCTCGCAATTCTGACTTTAGATCTCGCAATTCTGACTTTATATCTCGCAATTCTGACTTTAGATCTCGCAATTCTGACTTTATAACTCACAATTCTGACTTTATATCTCACAATTCTGACTTTATATCTCGCAATTCTGACTTTAGATCTCGCAATTCTGACTTTAGATCTCGCAATTCTGACTTTATATATCGCAATTCTGACTTTAGATCTCGCAATTCTGACTTTATATATCGCAATTCTGACTTTATAACTCACAATTCTGACTTTATAACTCACAATTCTGACTTTATAACTCACAATTCTGACTTTAGATCTCGCAATTCTGACTTTAGATCTCGCAATTCTGACTTTAGATCTCGCAATTCTGACTTTAGATCTCGCAATTCTGACTTTAGATCTCACAATTCTGACTTTATAACTCGCAATTCTGACTTTAGATCTCGCAATTCTGACTTTATATCTCGCAATTCTGACTTTAGATCTCGCAATTCTGACTTTAGATCTCGCAATTCTGACTTTAGATCTCACAATTCTGACTTTAGATCTCACAATTCTGACTTTATAACTCGCAATTCTGACTTTATATCTCACAATTCTGACTTTATATCTCACAATTCTGACTTTATATCTCACAATTCTGACTTTGTATCTCGCAATTCTGACTTTATATCTCGCAATTCTGACTTTATATCTCGCAATTCTGACTTTATATCTCACAATTCTGACTTTTATCTCGCAATTCTGACTTTATCTCGCAGTTCTGACTTTATATCTCACAATTCTTACTTTATATCTCACAATTCTGACTTTAGATCTCGCAATTCTGACTTTAGATCTCGCAATTCTGACTTTAGATCTCGCAATTCTGACTTTAGATCTCGCAATTCTGACTTTAGATCTCGTAATTCTGACTTTATATCTCGTAATTCTGACTTTATATCACACAATTCTGACTTTATAACTCGCAATTCTGACTTTATATCTCACAATTCTGACTTTATAACTCGTAATTCTGACTTTATATCTCACAATTCTGACTTTATAACACACAATTCTGACTTTATATCTTGCAATTCTGACTTTATATCTCGCAATTCTGACTTTATATCTCGCAATTCTGACTTTATATCTCGCAATTCTGACTTTATATCTCGCAATTCTGACTTTATCTCGCAATTGTGAGTTTATTTCATGTAATTCTGAGAACATCTTGCAAGATGTAAACTCGCAATCGCAAGAAAAAAATAATTGCGAGATAAAAAGTCACAGTTACCTTTTTTATTTTTTATTCAGTGGCGGAAACAAGCTTCCATAATTCTTCGACCACGGCACAGTACATCACAACTGTGCGTATTTCCCCCTAGTGAACCCTGCGCTGTTGTACATGCACCGCCCACAGTGACAAAATATTACATATTAATATAGTGACATAAGTAAGTGAAATGGCTTATCCACAAAGAAAAAGAAAGTGGGTCAGGAACTTTGTTCCATCCAACGGTTGAGATGTGACCACTGCATTCATAAATAGAGGCATATCTGAGTGTGAGATTGCGGCCGATTGTAAGAAAGAGGAGTAGTCCGATATGCGTCAGCTCAAGTTATGATATATTGATGAATAAAAATAAAATAATACTAATTGCATTAAAAAATGCAACATTTACACAGATCAATCTCTCAAAATAAGATTAGTAACATGCATTTAGAAAATATATAGGGTGAGTTTAACCAATGTAACCAAAAACTCACTAAAAAGGAATGACTTTGATGCCGTCATAGACTTTATACGTGATTTGAGCTGAATTAAGAAAGTACAGAAAAGTTTGGAAGCACTGTAAATTGTGCTCATCTGTGTGTAAAAGATTCCTCTTTTCATTTCAGAGCCACGGCCATTCTCGCTTATCTACCTCAAGAGCTGCTGGGCACCTCGTTCTACGAGTATTTCCATCAGGATGACATCGGACATCTGGCTGAATGCCATAGACAGGGTAACAATAGAGCGATGCTCTCCGTTTATTCCCTGAGTGCAGCACGGTTTCTGATCCGTATGTCTCTGCTTGCAGTACTGCAGATGAGAGAGAAGATCAACACTAACTGTTACAATTTCAAGATTAAAGATGGCTCTTTTATAACTTTAAGGAGTCGCTGGTTCAGTTTCATGAACCCTTGGACCAAAGAAGTAGAATACATTGTCTCCACTAATACTGTCGTCTCGTAAGTAAACAAAATCTCTACTAAAAAAAAATACTGTATGTGGTTTGGTTTACTGACTGGAATGGCTGTGTGTTTTTAGGGGAAGTTCAATTGAGGGAGCAGAGCCTCACTATCCTCAGCTCACTGCCTCCCCCCAGAGTATGGACAGTGTCCTTACAGCCGGTGACGGTATGCTGATCTCATTTATTCTCCACATCATAACACAACAAATAAAAGTGGTTGAGAATCTGTGGCTCTTTGACAGAAATCTTGCCAGTTGTCTCACCCTTCACCAGATCATTAAAAACTAGGGCTGTCAATCGATTAACGTTTTTAATCGCGATTAATCGCACCCTTTTGCGCGATTGGTCGCGATTAATTGCGTACTCATCGTGAAATTAGGCATTGTTTATCTTGTTTGACATGGTAGATTGAAGGATGATTCTCACAAAACATTACAGAGCAAAACTGTTCAGAATTCAGTGCACATATATGTACACTACAACAACAAAGAGCTTGTTTGGCGCTTTTTAGAGCATGTTTACGTTAGGCACGTCAAGATTCTGTAATGAATAGGACCACATGGAGATGCCAAAAACAACGAAAACCAACCATCTTGACCTGACTGCATATGGCAGATCCAGATAAAAGCATTGTCCAGAATGTGTGTGTAAACAACATGAATGTAGTGAAATGTGTCGGTGCATTAAATGGTTTCTACACCCAAAAATGACATTTCTGTCATTAATTCCTCACCCTCATGCCGTTCCAAACCCGTAAGACCTTCGTTCATCTTTAGAACAAAAATGTAAATGTTTTTGTTGAAATCTGAGAGGTTTGTGATCTGACGTTATTACCACGTTTAAGGCCCAAAACGGTAGTAAAGGCATCGTTAAAATAGTCCATGTGAGTACAGTGGTTCAACCAAAAATACTTTTTGTGTGCAAAAACAAACAAAAATAATGACTTTATTCAACAGCTTCTTCTCTTCCCTGTCAGTTTCCCTGCCGGACAGTGCAACGCTTCTGTCCGAATGCCGACTAAATAAAATTCTGTACTGTAAAAAATCTGTATGCAGAAATGTGTGTTTTCAGCATATATTTGAGTCCTTGATTTATTGATTCAACTAATACTGCTTTCCACACTTAACAAATATACTTTAAACAAAACACAAACCTTACATTACAGACGGCTGCTGAGAAAAATGTGCTAAATTGTTTTGAAAATGTAAAAAAGAAAGTCGAAACATTTTAAGCAAAAATGAAGTTTCTTTTACAGTTTTGTGAGATTCATCCTAAAAAGTGTTCTGGATTAATAAAACTTAATATTTGTCAGTCATACATCAAAAATCATGCGATTATTATTAACTATTTTCATCTTCTTTTTTTTTTAAAATAATCATATTCAAATGATTCACATTCAAATTGCTTTGAATAAGCATAAATGTACTCATTGTTAAAAGAATTAAATTGAATCAGTTCAAATGTATGAATGCATGGTTAAAATAAATGTATTAAAGCAATATTCTGTTAGTGAATGTGTTATATAGACTCAAACAAATGGGATTTATTGATGATTAATTAATTATTAATTAATTATTGTACATTTAAAACATTCATATTATCTTATGACTGACAAATATGCATCACATTAAGTTTATTGGTTTGTTAAAACTCAATGTGTAATCCGAATGGATGGAAATTTTATATGAAATTTAAATAAGATTTTAAATGCGAGTGTATGCATGATTGGTTGCAGTGCAGTGTATGGAAACTGAGAAAATTAAGGAAATGTTTTTATACAAGTTTTTATAAAAGGACTATACAAGCAATATTGATACGATCCTCCTTTACAGATAACAGATTATATATATATATATATATATATATATGTGCTGGAATGTTGCGTAGCACTTGGATTGTAATGGATATACGTAGGCAGTCGGTGTCTTTTGTCAAATCTTCTGCAGCAGGCTCAGGGAAGACAGTCCCTGGAATCCCAGGAGGCACAAGACCTGGAGCAGGAAAGATCGGACGCATGATCGCGGAAGAAGTGATGGAGATCCAAAGGTGAGTGGATCATTTTACATGTTTTAAGCCTGTACTTGATTCACACTCATGATCTGGTTTTATCTTTCTTTGATATGATTGACAGGATAAGAGGCTCATCCCCCTCCAGTTGTAGCTCAAGCCCTCTCAACATCACCAACAGCACACCCCCTCCTGATACGTCATCCCCCGGGGGCAGGAAGGTAACGTTTGGGGTTCTCTGTCTTAAAACACATATATAGAGGTACTAGGGGCGTGCGATATTGACAAAGAATTCATATCTTGTTGATAACAATAATTAGACAACATTTTGCTGTGTGTGTTTCTGTGCTGATACCCATAAGCCCATAATTCTAATGCCTGATCTGATATGTCAATTAGGGGGTAGTCGTGGCCTAATGGTGAGGGAGTCGGGCTTGTAACCTGAAGGTTGCTGGTTCGATTCCCACGCCTGCAGGAATTGAAAGTGGGGATTGTGAATTCGATACCATGACTAAGGTGAAAAAAAAGTGTCTGCTAAATGATGTATATGTAATGATTCATTAGTCAGATGTTCTTTGTCTATGTGTCAGTAATTCAAACCAGTGACTAAACGCTTCACATTGTTTCTCTTAGTAGGCGGAAAATAATCTGTTATTTAAACGGTGATTAAATTATATATAGAAAGCGATCAAAGAACGCTCCCTTTACAATCGCTAGAGCTGTCAATCAAATGGCGCAAGTTTATCTGTGGCTGAGATCTGGGAAATAGTCATTTATATTAAACAAATCTCGTATGTACATCGTGTTTGCACTGTTAGTTATGATGAAAGCATTCGTTAGTGGGCAGAAATTGAGTTGCAGTGACAGGATCACTGCTTTACTGCGCTCTGTGATCGGCTATAATGATCATCACTGCAACCTTTCACGCCACAATCTAAATGTAACGCTATAATCAACACTTTTCACGATTACTTAACCTTGAGAGCTGTAATAGTAAACACATGCTAAAAGTTTTCGAGAGAGTAATACTAGCTATTGCATATGCAAAGATGTCAGCCAATCACAGCAGTGGGCGTTTACACTGAAGTCTCACAACAGACACGCCCCTTAAAACAGAGTTCAAATCAGAAGCTAAAATCAGGTGTAGAAAAACCAGGAAACATTCTAAAACAAAACAATGCAAATGATCCCTTTAATGTTTTAATAATAATAGTAATAATAATAACAAATAAAAGATAAATAATAAATGCGACTTTAAATATTAATCTAAAACTGATTTAGGTGGCAACAAATCGCTGACTGCGTACAAAATCGCACAATTCCCTACTATATAGGCGAAAAAAGTATATCCGAATTCACTCCTAAAAGAGCAGGCAAAATGTACCTGAACGACTTACTAAATCTGAAGTGTGCATACGATGGACGCTTTACTATCCCATGAGGCCACGGGAGAGGATTTGTGAATGGAAGTGAAGCGACACCGACTGACTCCGTAGGTCATATATGATAATGACAACATGGTGGATGTAGTACGTCAGGATTACATTCATTCTATATACAACATACTTTTTCAGCACTTATTATTATTATTCAAAATAAGTACCTACTCAAGAAAGTGTGTGATTTCAGATGCAGCCAGTGTCTTTATAAACGGATCATTGAGGATCACAGATCCTCTGAGATGCAAAATGTCTTTGTTTGGGACCGTTTCCGTTGGTGAAATAGAACAAAAATAGACAATATTGTGTCTAAAATGTAAATAAACCAACCTTTAGGCTTAATGGGTACTAAGGGGTACATTTGCAATCGTGCTGACATTCGGCGAAAACAGCACTAATGCTGCTTAACTATTTCTTATTGAAATGTAAGTCAAAAACTTTTTTTTTCAAAGTGTGTGACATTCTCAGTGTTAAAACATTAATGATATATTGTCGTAGTCCAGTGCTTCTCAAACTGTGGGCCCCCCGGTGGGCTGTAGCGGTATTGCAGGGGGGCCGTAACTAGTCCAAATCAGTATATTAAAATAATTAAAATATTCCAATTGTTCTAAAATTTGATTTTTTTTGAAAGTATGTAAGGTTGGTGTTATGGATTTAAATATATTTGTAAAGAATCATAGTTCTCATAATTCACATGAAATTCTTACAAACTTGTTAATAAATGTATTTGTGGGTAAATGTCGGTATATATTTTTTAACGGCGGGGTCGTGGAGCTTTTGCAATGTTTTTGAGGGGCCTCACCCCTCTTAAGTTTGGGAAGCTCTGTCGTAGATGATTCATATCGCACAGCCCTAAGAGGAACAGAAAGTTAGTGTAATGTTAATGCATCTCTTGATTTTATTTTTCCCCTAAATGCTCAGATTTCAAATGGTGGCACTCCAGATATTCCCTCTGCAGGGATGATGTCAGGCCAGGACAGCATTGGATATCCTTACTCTAACAGCTCTATTTTAAGTAAGTTTTAATCATTGATCATTGATTTAATCGTATTGCTTTTGGCTCATAAAATGGTCTCCGATCCGTAGGTGACAATTCACACATTGGTATCGGTGACATCATGGACGAGCCCGGCTCCAGCAGCCCGAGTAATGATGAGGCTGCCATGGCGATCATCATGAGCCTGCTGGAGGCGGACGCAGGCCTGGGAGGTCCCGTGGACTTCAGTGACCTGCCCTGGCCGCTGTGAGAGCCCATCATGTGTGCAACACACTTTATCCATCTCTTTTGTGTTCTAACCAGCCACGACTCTGACAATCAACACTTTTTTTTTTAATTTAGTGATGTTACGTTTGTTTTTGTCACAATGCCTCAGGTAGCTCCACCCATAGCAACATCTCATCCCATCTCACAGCTGTATATTTCAACATGTCAAAGAAATGATTTTGTCACCATTTCGTTGAGGACAAAAAAAGACTTCTCACACCTGGTTGTGACGGCGTTAGATCGCGCAACATCCTACAACACGCCATTATCAGCGCACGGGTATTGTTTCAATCACAGAATGGAGCGCACGTGTCGGTTCCACAGACTAAAAATCCTGTTAGAGATGGTTTCTACATGCATCTCTCAGCATTTATTTTTTGTGTTTCTGCATATTTACTTATTAAAAAAAAAATGTTTATCATAGATGTGTGTATACTAACATGTATGAATTATGGTATCTGAATGTATATGATTTAAATGAACAAAAGGGCAGTGAGTTTTTTTTTTTTTTTTAAATAAAAAGTATTTTTCCTTTTATAGAAAAGTATTTTGAGTAGACTCTTCATTTCACATCAGAATGGTGATTCAGATGAAAAATTATTTTTGCTTTAAAACAATGAATTAAAAATTATGTTCTCTACACAACTACAAAACATTTGCTTGTGTTTAAAGTAAAACTCATTTTTATCTGAATTCCAAGCATCCTGATGAATTTTGTGCAAAGGACCCGAAGGTTGTGTGTTCGAATCTCAATACCGACAGGAAATGTAGGTGGTAAGAGGGATCGAACAGCCCTCTTTTAGTCAAAATTTTAACTGAATTCCAAGCATTTCAAAACCTCATTGTGAAGTTTTCTGTAAAAGAGTACAGGTAAGGCAGTTAGATGCATTTGTGGCCTAATGGTTGGAGAATTGGACTTATAACCCAAAGGTTGCAGGTTCAAGTCTCAATACTAACAGGAAATGTAGGTGGGGGAGCGATTGAACAGCGCTCTTAGTAAATCTCATTTTTAACTGCAAAATTCATCAGGATGCTTGGAATTCAAAGGACCCGAAGGTTGTGTGTTCGAGTCTCAATACCGACAGGAAATGTAGGTGGGTGGAGCGATTGAACAGCGCTCTTAATAAAACTCGTTTTTATCTGAATTCCAAGCATCCTGATGAATTTTGTGCAAAGGAGTACATGTAAGGGGGCAGTTGTGGGCTAATAGTTCGAGAGTCAGACTTGAGACTCGAACCTTCAACTTTTACAATAAAAATGTAGGTGGGAAGGAGTGAACGAACATCACTCTCTTAGTAAAACTAATTTTTAACTGAATTCCAAGACTTTCTAAACCTGATTGTGAAGTGTTGTGCAAAGGGGTACAGGTAAGGCAGTTAGGGGGCAGTTGTGGCCTAATAGTTGGAGAGTCGGACTTGTAAACCAAAGGTTGAGGGTTCGAATCTCAAAACCGACAGCAAATGTAGGTGGTAAGAGTGATCGAACAGCCCTCTTTTAGTCAAAATTTTAACTGAATTCCAAGCATTTCAAAACCTCATTGTGAAGTTTTCTGCAAAAGAGTACAGGTAAGGCAGTTAGATGCATTTGTGGCCTAATGGTTGGAGAGTTGGACTTATAACCCAAAGGTTGCGGGTTCGAGTCTCAATAATAACAGGAAATATAGGTGGGGGGAGCGATCGAACAGCGCTCTTAGTAAAACTTTTTAACTGAATTCCAAGAATCCTGATGAATTTTGTGCAAAGGACCCGAAGGTTGTGTGTTCGAGTCTCAATACCGACAGGAAACATATGTGGCGGGAGTGATCGAACAGCGCTCTTAGTAAATCTCGTTTTTAACTGCACAAAATTCATCAGGATGCTTGGAATTCAAAGGACCCGAAGGTTGTGTGTTCGAGTCTCAATACCGACAGGAAACATAGGTGGGGGGAGCGATCGAACAGCGCTCTTAATAAATCTCGTTTTTAACTGCACAAAATTCATCAGGATGCTTAGAATTCAAAGGACCCGAAGGTTGTGTGTTCGAGTCTCAATACCGACAGGAAACGTAGGTGGGGGGAGTGAGCGAACAGCGCTCTTAATAAAACTCGTTTTTAGCTGAATTCCAAGCATCCTGATGAATTTTGTGCAAAGGACCCCGAAGGTTGTGGGTTCAAGTCTCAATACCGACTGGAAATGTAAGATTTTAGCATTTTTCCCATCCGGCCTTCAACCTAAAAATATACTTGCTGTATATCAATACTAAAATGTACTATTGTTATGCCCAGGCGTTACTATTCTAACAATTGCTATTGTGACCTTTGACTTAACATGTCAAACACAGTACATTATATCATATATCTTTATTAATACAATGATTTTCAAGCGCTTGAACAGACAGATCTTGAGCAGATAAATTAATGTCCACCTAAGAAAAACACTGCATTTACTCAACAGGCAAAAGAACCTCCTGAGGAGATCAAGGGGAGAGGGGCTTTCCAAAAGAAAAAAAGTGGCACCAAACCCAAATGCATCAAGTGAAAGGAACTTCATAATATTAATAATTAAACTCATTGCAGTAATAATATAGTCAACTGGAAAAGAACAGTAATTATAATCATATAATAATAGGCCCAATTACAAAATAAGTGAGGTTGCGAACTTCATTTCAAAACAAACAAAAATAAATGTCCTTTGGTCAAGTAAAAAAAGAGAACAGCGAAGACGAAACGAGAGAGCACTGCCCATGCCAGTATCCCAAGTCCATGGTGTATTTTTTTTCTTTTCTTTTAAATACAGTAACTAGACAGTTGAGGCTCTAAGGCTGTGGAGGAGGTGCAGAAGGCAATCTGGTTATAGTGTCACTCTGGTTCATGCTGCAGCATGCTGTGAGGGGGCGTCTGCTCTCAGACGGCAGGCGAGGGGGCGTCGGGGTCAGGCTCGTTGTTGAAGTTGTTGCTGTAGTGGTGACCGGGGGGAGGGTGGTTGGGAAGAATGTCCAGTTCATCCACCTGTGGTCCGGGGTGCATCACCACAAGCTGGTCCTGGGGAATGTCTGCCGCAGCCGCTGCCAGGTTCGTGATGGACTTGCTCTTCACGCACTGGAAGTCCACGTGTCGACTCTTGCCTTCCTCCTTCTCCCAGGACATGCGGATGAAGGGTCTTTGGACGTAGTTGTAGATCACTTCGGGTCGACCGCCGGGACGCTTTTTCACCTTCTCTTTGTATGTTGGATAACCTACAGATGCAGATTTGATATTCAAATGTTGTGTCTTGTAATGTGACCAGAACCAAACTGGACAAGTTCACCAAAAATTATAATTCTCTCATATTTATCCTCATGCAGAACTTTGCCCTTAAAGGGTAAGTTCACCCAAAAATGAAATTCTGTCATTAATTAGAAAGAAAGCTCTCAGATTTCATCAGAAATATCATAATTTGTGTTCTAAAGATGAACAAAGGTCTTATGGGTTTGGAATGACATGAGCGAGAGGAATTAATGACAGAATTTCATTTTTGGGTGAACTAACCCTTTAACTATATGGCCCAGACTGATATATCAGCTAACATTTGACAAATTTTACAGACTCCTCTTTATCAATGGACTGTAAATTGATTTTAAAGTCAGTGTGAGTTTTGAGTAAATGTGTATGCTATAATTGAAGTATGTATGTATTCATCAGTCTGTCTGCTTTGTAAACATGAAGTCAGATTGGAAGACGATGATCATCATAGGTTCTCAGGTTTTTTTGAGACCAAATGGCACTTAAGTCAAACCGGACACCTGTTGACTTACTGCTACTGCCGAGAAAATTCATTTTGGGTGAACTTTTTCTTTAATAAAATCGACTAACTAGGTATAATATTGTAAAAAAAAAAAAAATAAAGATTCTTACCTTCGATACCCAGCCTAATTTTCTTAAGTCCTCGATCCTTTAAAACTGATTTGGCTACATCACGGTTTTCAATATACTTGAAGAAACGATACAGTTTTGTACTGTATATAACTGAAAAAGGGGAAAAAAAGAAGTCTATTTGTTATAGGCACAGATAAAAACACTAAAATTAAAATATACAAAACGGCAACAACAACAACGTTTTCAGATGAGATGGTTTTGGAGGGCCGAAACACTTGACTGAAATGATGTCTGTGATGGTGTTCATCATCAATTTTTTGCACACGATGGTGGATAAACATGTCAGCTGTGTGGAACTCATTTTTAATCACTTTATTTTTTGGAACCAATATCTATTCTTAAATCCCAGGATCAATCATTTAGTCTGTGCTGTTTCTGATGTTGAATGAACAAAAGTTCACTAAACATTATTTGTAGTGCACCTGCCATCCAATAATCACAATAAACTTTTTAATAATGCTGTGTTCGAAACGGCTCCCTAGCCACTATATTGGGTGTCGGCCATTGTGTGGTGGTGTCCGAATTCTGTGAACGACTTTATTCCCACAATCCACTCTGATTTCGATCGTGTAGATTGAACGTACACTCGCACTATATCCCAAAATCCAATGCAAAGATTTATTCATTACTTGAATAAAACATTAAAATATAGAGAGACAATATTATATAGATGAATTTTAAAATTAAACAAAATTATATTAAAGGTAATATTTTGTTTTTATTACTAAAATATATTATTTAGGCATTAAGTAAATTGAATGTTTTTTACTAACAGCCAGGTGTTTTAATCATTTGTGGCATTGCTGTTAACTCACAAAACTAACAAAGAGAAGATCATTTGGTGGATGATTTAAAAATATTTGTTAATCATCCGTAATCAGAACCTTGCCTGAGTGCGCTCAACCATATATCATCTGTGAACGTTTCTAACAAACTAAAAAATAATGTACATTGTTCATTTTTGTTTGCAGTGTTTTAAATAGATATTTAATGATAATGAACAAACTGATACACTAAACACTATATTACATAATCAATATATTTTTACTTGACCTATTAGTGAGGTCTTCATTATTTAATGTAGCCTATGTTTGAATAATTTTATTTTATTACAGCCACAGTTTAAATGTGTAGATTTCAACCATGAATTAGCATACAAAACACAATTATATTAAAGTTTATATAAAACTGCCTTAAGCAGAATTTAAAGGGGTAGTTCACCCAAAAACTCTCCCTCATGTGGTTCTACGCCCGTGAGACCTTCGTCCATCTTCAGAACACAAATGAAGATCCTGATGAAATTTGAATTCATCATAATTCAATCGATTAATCATAAAACCGATCGAGTCTCTTCAGAAAATTTGGACTAAACAGCTTAATTCATATGGTTTACGTCTTTATGAACTTTTTGATGTGTCAAAGTTGTCTATAGGGCGGTCAGAAATCTCTCAGATTTCATCAAAAAGATTGTTATTCGTGTTCTGAGGATGAACGAAGGTCTTACGAAGGTGGAACGACATGAGGGTGAGGAAGTAATAACAGAAAATTCATTTTTGAGTGAACTAACCCCATTAATTAGTTTTAAAAGTTGATTTTTATAAACTTTTGGATTTGAGCTAAATGAAAGCTTTCATTTTGGTTTCGGTAAAAAACACTAATGCGTGCGATTACTTTGTGAATATTCCTCTCCCATCTGAGGCGGGTACTCCTCGTCCCAGTCCACGACATCATCGTCTGTGAGCACTACGATGTGACACTCCCTCTCTCCGCTCTGAGCGCTTGCCACCATCAGAGGGAGCACCATCTCCTCCAAATAGAACTCGAACTGCCGCCGGGCGCCGTCATTGGACAGCTCGTGCATGAGGGCACCTGACGAGACAAAGTGGGTCAATAAACAACCTGTGGAAAATCAAAGCGGGGAAGTCTGGCAGCTATGAGGCTGAGAACATGTTTAAAATACCACAGCTGTCAGATCACAGTCCTGGCACGGACATGGATTAATCTCAGGATGGGTTTTTCCAAGAAGCAGAGGAACTACTCACTCAGGTCTCGACACTTGATAGTACTGTAGTCAAAAGAGATGCACAGATAGTCGCACGCTTCCCTCAGCTCGGGAATGGAGATTCCATCAGGGCAACGGATTATCCCAGATTTATAGTAATCCTGCCAGTTAGAGAAAGAACAGACAACACAAAAGATGCCATTACAGAAGCCGCTCAGCTTAAAGTGCCCCTATTATTCCACTTAAACAATATTTCTTCTCTTTTCGAGGTTTACACAACGGGTTTACACGCATCCAAAGTCAAAAAATCACTTTCATTTTCTCATGACGTACATCGCAGCATCACCTCTTTTCTCACAGTGTCTGAAACGATCAAGGATTCCACTTCTAGGAATGGCCGATTCGTTCTAAAAGTGCCATAAGGACCGAGTTCTCATCCTTTGGAAGCGCATCAAAGTGGATTTCCTTTCACAGTGCAGAAAACAACGTCTTGTCGGAAGTGAGACTGGAATCACGAGTCATTTGGGCAGTTCATTGGAAACAACTTTATTTGTTGTGCACTTTTGACCTTTAAAACCTTGCAGAGCTTTCACATTCACAAACGGCTGTATTTCACACTGCTTGAATATTCGAAAAAGCCCTAAAAAGGCATCCATGGATGTAAGCCAGCTGCTCACGGTCAGCCAACTAGAGAAATGCTGATGACTGAACATTTTAGACGGTTCACAGAAAAATTCAAATTATCCCATGATTCACTCACCCTCAAGCAATCCTAGGTGTATCTTCTTTCAGACGAACACAATCAGAGATATATTTAAAAATATCCTCCAAGGTTTATAATGGCAGAGAAACGGTGAACGGCTGAACGCATCGATTTGTGGGGGAAAAGTGACCTCTGACCCGACGCATGACGCAACGATGAATGCAGAAGAGCAGAGAATAGAGCAAAACAAAACCCCGGTCATGAATTAGAAGTCAGAAATGTTTAAGCGAAATGTATGAGGATTTTGATATAAGAGAAGAGGAGCTTGAGTTTGTTTCACAGCTCTATTTGTTTGAACCAAGAGAGGAGTCCAAGTTTACGATACTCCTGCGTCACACATCGTGTCAGGGGTTACTCTAGTGGCGGAAGTTGACTTCTGCAGTATGTACGCCCGTCTGCCGGAAGCTAGTTATTTGAATTTATAAAGTTATAATTATGGATATTTTTCTTACAAAAACCCATCGTTGGATTATTGGAGCCGTATGGATTATTCTTATGACGGATGGATGAATTATTTGGGCTTCAAAATCTCAGAAGACAGTCATAAAAACCTAGGATGGCTTGAGGGTGAGTAAATCATGGTATAATTAAAATTTTTCAGTGAACTATACCTTTAACACTACACTGAAACACTGATGTAGAAACAATTTTCATTCAGAAATTGCTAGTGAATTTCACAAACAATTACAAAGAAACTGCATGTAACAATTTAATTGGATTTAAATTCACGAAAATTTAATTTAGGTTTAACTTTATGCACTAAAACAGTTGCTTTTTAAAATTAAATAAACTATACTAATCCTATACTTTTTAAAAAATTGAGTTCAAATCATCTAAAAACACTAATAATTTAATAACCGTTAAACAGAGTATTTAACAAATATCAAAAAATATCCAATTTCCATACTTTATAATGCTGTAAATTATCTTGCAGCATTTAAAACAGTTTGTTATAGTTTTGTTTAGCTTATTTATTTCCACAAACTTTAATATCAGCCATTTACTGGTTACACTCCATTACATGCAATGGGTTTTCAGCAGGAAAGCAGTCAGAATTTTAATATCAGACACATCTGCAGTCAAAAGGAGATGCAGGTTCAAAACCAGATCCCCTCTAGTGATTATCGTCCTGCAGTTTAAATCGGTCCTGCGCGCTCCTCTGTTAAAGCTCTCACGCTCAACCCATCCTATCCAGTCAGTGACATTGTTTGAATGCACTCATCTGAGTTTATTGATTGTCTACAGCAGCACAATAAACACTGCCCTGAGACACATAACAGACACTGTGGCGAAAGATCATTACAGCAGGATATAGAGCAAAGCCGATGACAGGCTTATGCTGCACTTAATGGCATTATTTAAAAGCTATTGCTGGAAGCTCATTATAAGATGTTCCGAGAGACGAAGCAGCCCACAGTGCAAGTCTGTGACTAAACCGCAGACCTGTCTTAAATATTCATTTGCACATGCAAATCACCCATTAGTCTTTTTTCCCCATTAACCAGCCCTGAAGGCATTTTTACATTGGTTTGTTTTTCCTGAGTGACATACACAAAAGTACAGACTCATAACTCAAAAACTATAGCAAGGAGAGTCAAAAGGCGGGTATCGTTTGATAGAAAACTTTTGAAATTTTTAGAGGGAAAAAACTGATTTCATTTGGATAGTCTCGTGCTGAGAAAATACATATATATATATATATATATATAAATAAAATTGTTTTATTATAATTTTACATATCTTTCTTGTTTGACATGCAATATTTCAGGAAGGACAATTCTTATATGCTTGTTATATTCTGCTTTACTTTATAGCATAAAGTAATCAAAAGTTATAGCCAACCAAGGTAGCCTGTTTGTTTAGCCCTTGGCGTCCGCCTAATGGGCATTTTCTAAATCGTTTCTCCATGAGTAATATCTGATCGACGCATTGGATAATTGTGAGAGTCTGCTGTAAATAATAATGTGCATTGTCAACAATCGGAGCATGTTTCATGAAGTTTCGAGCGAAAGCGTGACATAAATACTGCATCTGTGTATTATTTACATGCGCCTTCACGTACAAAAACTCGCCCAAGTTTAGTCAACGCCCAACACAACTATGCTTGTTGTATTCTACTCGGTGAAACCTTTCGAATGACATATGACACATAAATATATCTGAGTTGTTTGATGTTTTTGACACATTGCAGAACAGTATAAAAATATGTTCTCATAATTTTTTTTTTTTTTTTTTACCATTCATCAGCAAATAACTCAGCACTACTTGGGAGTTAATCAAACTGGCCATATTCATTGTGAAGTTCAGACTCCATCAAATGACACTGAGTTGATCAAGGTAGTTTTGAAAATATGATTTTTTTTGCAGCTAGGTGGCGCCTGTGGGCAGTACACTCCGATTTAGAGGGACCACTCGTTAAGAGTTGATCAAAAAGCTTCTAAGCTTTAAAATCATACCCATTTTAAGATATTCATGTGAATGGTTGCTTAGTAATTTAATTATACATTTTTTCGCGAGGGGTGGTGAACCGCCCGTGGTACACTTCAGGTTTAAAGGCATAAAAAGATTTGCTCTGCTATCTAAATAAGGGTGAATTAGGCATAACCTGATTGAAAGTCATCACTTCAGATAAAATATTTACCTTTGAAACCAGAGCTAAGAATTTGTGAGTGACTATAGCTTCCTGTCAAGTCGCACATTGGACACAAAGCTTCATGTCGTACCACACCACAGGTAGAGCCTGTTCACACCTGGTCACTTCATGCATTTTAAATGATCGAATAACTTATTCGATTGTGAAAAGACCAGGTGTAAATGCCTGGCGAGAAGGATTTAAATCCGATCGCTGAGACGCATTCCAAACGAAACTGGACGAGTGTAAATGCATCTGGTTGTTGCAACCACATATGTAAATTTTACTCCTCCCAAAAAGTAAAAAAATAAGTATGAGTGTGTGTTACAGGCTATATGACATGTTATAGCCAGTATGACAGCACTAGGTGCATCTCTTCAGCAGGTCGATGGGCAAACTGCCACAAATGAAACTGAAAATAAGTCTCAGATGCTCAAAACACAATCATCTTCATTAAAAGTAGTGAGACTAAATCAGTGCTGATGCTGCTCTCTCTCCTATTGTGGTCTTGAAATGATAAAATGCAGCATCTGTTGCTTTCGTTGACGTGAACTCTGTTAAATCTGCATATAGCGCAGGCATTGTAGATCGGATTTTTATTCTTTTTGCGGAGACACATTTGTGTGTCCAAGTGTAAATGAAACCATTTAACAGATCAGATAGCTATCTGATCAGAAAATGCATGAAATGAACAGGCCCTAGAAGTAATCATTTACTTTTAAAGCCACAGCATCTGGTGTGACCGGCTTTAATGTGTAACAAGATGTCTAGAGAAAAAAACCCACCAGAATTGCCCGAAACACAGTGGAGCTGATGCCCTCTGCCACCTCATACTCTCCTTTTTCATTGGGCCGGGTGAAATTGTGTTCCCGTCCAGATCCAAACATTCTACAAAAAAGAAGAAAACAAAAACAAAACATTTTTTAGAAAAAAAATATCAAAAATAGACAGATTACACATTATTTTAAGGCTGAAAGGGCTCTGTCATCATTGCCTTGTTTTTTCCCCCTCTTTTTAGATATTTAATGTAAGTTTTTTTCCCTATTCTGATGTCCAAACCCCATTTGCTTTACTTCTATGGCATAAGACGACATGAAAGAGAACTCTGCACATCTGCAGCACAGGCCCAGAAAGCCACATCTGGAAGCACGTGAACACTGAACTGAGCTCTCTTTCACGTCTTCTTGCACTCGAAAGGGCAATTTCACACAAAATGATGTCAAAATGCCTGTCTCGGCGAGTATCCTAGTGAACATCGTCGATTAGGTTTTAAGTGAACATCGTGAACATCTCAAAACAATGAGTAACAGTATCAGTATATTGTGTCCCGGCATTAAATCTGAACGTGACAACAGCCAAAAATTCCTTCTGCTGTCTGTGTTTTAATGTTAATCAAACACTGTGTGCAAAGAAAAAAAAACTCAGTGCTTTTGACTGAATAACTTTTGTAACTTTAATAAGGATTCATCTATATTTAATTCATACAGGAAACACTATGCACTATTTGATTACTTTATTCTGTACCTAATCTGTATCTAACTACTGTTAGATCTACCGAAAGTACTTGAATATTGTTCGAATGTGTTTATTTGTGTTATTGTTTGTAGTTAGTTTAATTTGTTCATATTTTCTTCAATAGTCTTCAATAAATGAAATGGTAAAACAAACTTATCAATCATTTTAAAACCTCTTATATTTTGGGGATGGAAAAACAAACAGCGATACAGCTTACTATTAAACTTCAAAAAGCTGTGATTTCATTTGTAAAAACAGTGCTGCACGTTGCAAAGTCACAAGGTCGCGGTGTTGTGCGTTCTACAGGCTCGTGAAACAGAGCTTCAAAGTGATTCTCAATCAATGAATAGCCCACATTTGTGCCAAGCGATTGCTAATGAACTTGCTAATGCAAAGCTTTATGGCTTTTATATAACGTTTTAGACTTTTGTAAGAATGCATATATTATCTCTCTCATCTGAAGAACCAGCCTGCAATAATAAACACATTTCGATAGAAGAGACCCTGGTGTACTTGGGGCGAGTTTATAATTAAAAGCCACACACATTTAAGTTTGTTTTTTTTTTGGTCAGACAATAAATTGTATTTAATTTGAGCTTCAGTGTGTCTGTAGAGGATAGTGTAGTAGTATGCAAAAGAGAAACATGATTTATTTTGAGATCGTATGAGTTTGTTCTATATGGACGTAAGGTTTTTGTTGTTTTTTTTTAAGCAGAAAGTTAAAAGTTTAGAATTTAAAAAACATCTCGTATGCATGCATTTCAATTTAAATGTCTTTTTCTTCTCTGGGACACCTCCTGTCAGATTAGCATTCCCACTACAAATGCAATGTGGTCACAAATATTTTTATACAATGTTTTCAACAACATTAATGTGTTTAGAAGACACAATCAAAATTATGAGGTGATCTTTAACCCTTGATCAGATGAGCGGTCTGCTCCTAACCTGCCCAGCATGGTGTTGGGCTGTGCTGTGAAAATCGAGGGGTCCACCACGAAGCGAGTGTTGTCCACGATGAGCGTGACCTTCTCCGATGTGCGGACGCTGCGGGCTCCATCTTTGACGTTCTCGTAGACGAAGACCATCTCACCGGGGACCATGCTCTTGTATGTGCCCTCTGAACTGGACAAGCTACTGTTACGGCTGCTGGCCACACCACTGCTGCTGCTGCTGGGAGAGATCCTCTGAGGCCTGGGACTGCTGGGCCGCGATGAGCCGCCCTCGCGATCTGCTCACGTGACACACAACACGATGACAAACCACAGGACTTATACGAACAACCAAACAGGACCTAAACGACAAAGAGAGTTCTCTCACCGCTGTTGTGTTGGCGTGTGGGTGAGGTCACGTTGCGAATGCAGGGTGTGAGCTGGCCTTCGGCGCGCTCGTGCGAGGAGTCCCGAGAGCGGTCACTGGAGCGCCGTCGATCTCTGGATCGGTCACATCCTCCGCTGGCACCATGCATGTTCATTTTCACCTGGACAGTTTCAAGTCCAGACTAACACATCTGGCAACTGCAGAAAGGGAAAAAACCTTAGAAAACACCTCTGAATACAAAACCTGGTGTCATGATTTAGCAACTCTCGAGAGGAACAGACTCCCAGTGTAATTTAAGGTGAAATGGATCCCACAACACCACCATAGAGAGCTAATGTCACGACTGCTCAAATCTCTGCATAGCAAAGCCCAGACCAGAGACATTATAGTTAACTAAAACCATAAAAAAACTTGAAAATACTTGTAAATAAAATAAATGTTAACTGAAATATATATATAACTTATTTAAGCCCCAGTAACATTTAAGTAATTTTCATTAAGCTTAGCTTGATGTACCTGAAATTAAAATTAATAACAAAACACTCAAACACAGAAACAGTGATTATGTTTACACGACAACGATGTACTAAAAACGGAAAAGTTTTTCCCTTTACCTTTTTCATGTACAGATGACAATGATTCTAAATCATCCACGAAAAACGACTAAAAACGCTGTATTATGCATGCCAGGCCAGTAGTTGGCGATGTCACTTTCATAAAGAAACATGCCTATAGACTAAGGGTGTGCGATATTGACAAAAAATGATATCTAGATATTTTCACGTGCACACTTAGATACATCACGCAGTGAATTCGTGAACACTTTGTGCAGCGTTTTGACTGGATTCTAAAAATGAGTGAAATACTCGATAATATGATTTGGCATATCGTTAAAACATCAATTACGATATTATCGCACACCCCTACTATAGACTGAACAGGCATCACCATTTTTCTACAATTTCACATTTTTGCAGTTTACACTGAGACTATAGCAGTCTTGTTTGATTCTGAAACCAGTTTGCATTTTCAGGTGCATCACTGCTGGTTGCGCGGTGTACCGGTACAGGGAAAATACCAGTATATATTTTATTTCAAAAGCTACGATATCATGATTTTGCTCATTTCGGTACTTATTCTGCTGTTCTGACGTTGATTTCTATCGCTTTTGTTGAGTGTAAATAAACTGAGCAATCAAATCAAATCAAACTTTTTTTTTTGTCATTTTCAGTTAAAATTGGAATTAGGGCTGCACGGTGTTTCGCACGATACGGAAAATAACATTGAAATTACACTTAAACACGATTCTTAGTGCGATTATGAAATCGCAAAGGCTGTGATAATTTTTTTTTATGCGCAGCTTGTCAGTGAAGTACGGCTCCAAATGCTGATCCATCTGAAAGCGCTGCGAGTTTGAGTCGCTCGAGTGCATCAAACATCTTTCCAGACATGAGAAGCATTTATTAACATCTTGTCCAACAAAAGACAACATTTAATGACATGTTTCTCACTTCATAACGACAGTTGAGCTTCTGTGAGATGATGTGTCTTCTTACACAGAATAAGGCAGTCGTGTGTTTATTAGTCATGTTTAATCCATCAAAGCGTTTCAATCTTCAGTTTATTCAGCTACAGGGACAGTACGATGCCCATAGGGATTTCCAGCGGGGTGTTCCAGAAAGCAAGGTTAACTTACCGTCACATATACCCTGAACTCTAAGTTGATTAACCCAAACCTTGCTTACTCGAGGTATGCTGGTTCCAAAAACGCATCAGGGAGTAAATTCAGCCAAACCAGCTGTAACTGTAACTATACAACAAATTTAGTTACATTAATATAACTATATTAATCGAATAACTCATCTGAATACTTCTTAAGTAAACTAACCCTGGAACATAACCTACTCCGGAGCCGGTTACGTTCAGAGTAATTTGCTATGGCTATTTACATACCTAGAAAGTTACTTCAGTTTTTGGAACCGAAAGTTGAGGTTATTGGCTTACTTACTCTTAGGGTGCGTTCACACTTGTCATGTTTGGTTGGATTAAAACGAACCCTGGTGCGATTGCTCAGTGAGTGCGGTTCGTTTGAACATATGTGAACGCTGCCATCCGAACCAAACAAGCGGACCGAGACCGCTAAAAAGATGGGTCTCGGTCCGCTTCCAAACGAACTCTGGTGCGGTTCGATTGATATATGAACGCAACACGGATCAAAGACATGTAAACGAACCAAAAACAGGACGTGATGTCACAAGATGCGACAAGATGCGACGCTACAAGTCAGCTGATTTGACGACGCAGAAAGATCGGCGTATCCAAAATGAGTCGAGGGCAAATGTGTAGCAACGAGGAGGTGAAGTTTCTGTTTCTGCAAACAACGGAGGAAATCCTGCTGCTGTTTTGAATGTTTTGAACATTTTATGAGCTCTTCATGAGTTCTCAGCTGGTAAAAATAAAGCATATGTACACGCATAAAATAATGGCGTTTAATCCAGCGCACAGCATTATTTTGAATGTTCGGTAAGCGAGCTCCGTCGCGAAATATACGTCATAAAAGCCGACCAATCAGGTTGTGACCGTATCTCTATGCCTTTGGTTCGGTAACTTTAGGTTCACTGTTAAAAATGCCAGTGTGAACGCTAAGCGGACCAGGACTATATGTTTTGTTTTTGTTTTTTGGTCCGGACCAAACCAACCGAACTACAAGTGTGAACGCACCCTTAAACATACCCGAGTATGTCACAAAACCTGCTTTCTGGAATAACACATGTTATCTACTTCTACAGCAGGGCATATTTGGAGTTTCTGCACAAGAGCGCCCTCTGGCTTTCAGACGGAGAAGCGTTTGATCACAGAGCCGTACAGCTCTGACAAGCTGCGCATTCAATAATCGCAGGCGATAAAATTTGCGCTATATCATCTAGCCCTAAGTGGAATCTGGCAAATATTGGATTAATGACGGATTAATGATAATGATTAATGTAATTTCCAACACCATATTCACATGATACGAGATCATTGCTCAGGCATCGAAATGCCGCATATTTATAGCCAGTACTAACATCCAAATAAACAACAGAGTGAATAAGGCAGCAGACGAGACAGAGTAAGGGTGTGTCCGAACAGCTTCTGTTCCAGATAATCAGGAAGTGCCTGGGGTAAATTCAGCTGGATGTCATGAATGTAAGAAACTGGGCGCTGGTGTTTGTCAAGCAACTGAACTGAATGACTCATTGTGTGCATGCATACACACCTGAAGAATATAAATGAGCCAAGTAGTACTAGTGCACTACTATGGTTTTTGAACTACAGTACCGTGGCAGATACTCTGATACATCACTGCACCATGGTAAAGAAAGTCAAATTATGCGTCAAACATATGCAATCCCAAAACTAACAGGATAAAGACGGGATATGAATCAGACATTTGTCTGCAGAACCACTCCCTCTCTGCACAGCTCTTCTGTTGTTGTTGTTTTTTAAAGGGAAAAAAAATGAGGAAATTCCAAAGATAGTTGTCCATTTAACCCAGTCCCTTAAAATAAAACAACCAATACAGACAGAGAGGGAGACCAGACCACTCCTTTCTTCCTCAGCCGTTCACTGACCAAATAACCCTTGGCCATTTTGTGATAAGAAGCATATATTCTATTCTAGACAACAAAAACTCAAGTGTAGTAAATAAAAATAATGTAGCTGCGCAAAATTCAAAGACAAACGATAAACAGTTAACCTTTGAAATCTGTAGGTTAAGTGACTCTCCATTAGATAAACTAGTAGTAAACTAGTTAGTAAACACTTTCAAGGAAGTGAATTGCTTCATTCATCATCCTGTCTGTGTGTGTGTGTGTGTGTGTGTGTGTGTGTGTGTGTGTGTGTAATCTCCAGTATTTACACACTTTTACAAAACTCATGTGATGCTGGTCGTGTCCTCAAGTATAAGCAGACCTGTCTCTTTCCATTTATATATAATATAAATGTCACTAACTAAACAAAGAACTGCTTTCATCACATCAGTCTCTTTCACATTGCAGTCCTTGGCTTACAGAAATGTTTGGTTATACAAATAAAGCTACACTCAAACATCTCTATAGGTCACCGCTTTAGACACACAACATGTTTAAGTATTTAAATATTTACAAATGTGTCATTTTTAACTATTCAGGATGTGATGCTACAACTAACAACTGTTATCAGGTCAACCTTAGTTAATTAAATAGCTTTAACACACATACATATATATATATATATATATATATATATATATATATACATGCATTATATATATATAAAACAATATTATAACAATATATATAGGAGCTATACTCGATTATAACAAGGCAATATATGATATGTTTTAAAAGTATTTTTATTCTTAAGATTTATTTTTACTGTAAAGTCCTAGTAGGTAGTTTTAAAATATATTTTTAAAAGCATCTTTGTGAATTTGATACATGATTTAGAGAACTAAGAGTCAAAATATTGTTTAGGGCCACTTAAGCGTAAATAATCATGTTTAATAATGTTATTTATTTTTATTTTTTTTAAACTCTTCTGATCCAAGAGCGGCAACTAACGATAATCAATGACTGATCGAAGTCTCGCGGATGGTTGAGAGTCGATACATGACAAGACAAAAAAATAAATAAAATAAAATAAACGAAAGCAAACCAACACTATCTGACACGCTTCACTCAATGATTAAATAGGGATTTATAAGTAAATGTGTGATTGTGTGATTATGTAGAGCAGCGAACTCATATTTACACTCAAAACCTCAGCGGACGTTACTATTAGCTAGCCACCGAAGCTAACCAACAAAACAACAGCCGCTCAGATTAAAAATTATACAAATTCTTACCTTTTTACAGCGTCGTGAGCATAGTTTATGAAGTAATTAATTGCTGGTGTTTTCCCGTGAGGTAAACAGAAAAGAAGAACCATCAAAATTTGAAGAGGACCATCAGGTTTTTCTGAAAATGCGAATTTGATCTCCACCAACTGCTGACAGGAAACGTGACTTCACTAAAGTATCGCGAGAATTACGTGATGTAGTCAATGGGCCTTATGTTATAAAATCGATCAGATTACAAGTTGCTAAACAATAAGAAAGCAAGAAAGAAAGACAGAAAGAAAGAAAGAAAGAAAGAAAGAAAGAAAGAAAGAAAGAAAGAAAGAAAGAGCAACTTAAATCAAGTCTTAGTTTGTTGTGAATGTTATATAGTAGAAAGAAAGAAAGAAAGAGCTAAACAAATCAAGTCTTAGTTAGTTGTGAATGTTATATAGTAGGAAGAAAGAAAGGAATAGAAAGAAAAAGCAACACAAATCAAGTCTCAGTTTGTTGTGTGTGTAATATAGTGTACAGTTAAACAGATCCAGTTGGTCCACGTTTTAGTGCAATTGCTGGATGTCCAAAAACAAGTACAAATATTTCTTAAAAGAAAATAAAAACATTTAAAGAGTAAGTACTGCGCTACACAGAAAGAAAAACTCTGACGAAAGACATAGGCCTACTACAAGGTTAAGACATTGTCCTTTGTATGTCCTACACAGGGTCTGAACATTCTAAATAACAGCAAATATTTACAAATAAATAAATAAAAATGCTATTCGAAAATAAAAAAAGAATAAAAAAAAGACATAAGTAAAGCAGCGCACTTTCTTTGTCCAAGCACAGCAGTATATTTTAATTGACACTTACTGTGTCTTTTCACTTGTCATTTAGAGTTCATTAGCTTTTCAGAAACATCAGTCGTCAGTTCAAGATCCAGGTCGCACCTTCCCCCTTCCTTAAACGTCTGACGTTGCTTTTCCCTTTTTGCTCCTTTTGGGAGTCATTTAATGAGGGTATGAGGATATTGTTCAGCTTCAGCTGAAGCCAGTCCTGCCTTTCCACCATCTCCTTGTGCTCCCGAACGTTGTGCATGAGCTGAACTTCACTGATTGACCTCTTGCTGTGGCAGATGGAGATATGGAGGTCAGATTTGAACAACAAGAACACCAACATCTCGGACCAACATGTTGCATCCCTTACCTGAGCGGTGCTCCCTCCAGATAGAAGAAACTGCAGAGACCCCACAGCACAGTGACAAGCATGACTTTCTCCAAAAAACGTATGGGTGACATAGTGATACCTGCAGGGTAAGCCATTAGAGACTTTTCATTTCTTCTATACTTCACAAGTGTCCGACATAGCAAGACAACGGCCTCTGAACTTACCAAGTCTTGTTGTCTTTTATTTGACTGCTTTGGTATTTCGTAGCTGCTGTGCTGAGAGGGTCCATGTGTCGTTCGGTGTCGTATTTGTGCGTTGGGGCTACTCTTCCTCTTTTTATATGCACAAGCCCCCTCCCGTTGGTCATTGATGAGCTATCTGCATTATTGATGGTGATGTCATCCATGCTTTGATGGAGACTGGCATGCACATGACGACACATGACTACCAACACCCCCACTAATTCTGTTTTCAACACCTTGGCCGAGACCCCTGTGATCACAGTGCTGTAGAACCAGTGCCATGTACGGCTATGACGGTCAGGCAGGGTGCCACCTTCGATGAAGTAAATAAATGTTTCATTATATTATGTTTCACACACTCTTGATATCATTTAGGAATCATTATGCTTAGTTATTATGTTTTTTTTTCATGCATTTATTTTCATTGATTCGATTTTCAGTGGAATAACACATAAATGATTCAATCTGAGTGAATATTTTTATTCTTTTAAACTTTTCTTACACTTCAATTCACTCAGTGATTGTGATGAGAAATGACTAACGCAACCTGTCTACTGAAAAGGAAGCTTATAGGATTATATTTTTGTTTTTATAGCCAACATTTTTACCCAGTTACTCATTTATCATATGAAAATGATTGCCTAACATAATTAGGAGAATGCTGTTTATATCACAACACCGTCATGTGATCATATGATTTATTGTTTTATGTTCTGGGATTCGGGCTTGTAGTTTACCAGGTCAGACTGAGGAAATAAGACAATGGTTTTGTGCCAAACATCATGGTGCAAGCGAGGTCCACCTGAAGTTTAAGTGATCTATGGGAGGTGTATAACCTTGTCATACTCTCATGGGACACATTAGGTAACCATGAGAGAAGTTTTCTAAATGTGGAATAGGAATGGCTATGTCATGACACATGCAGTAAGTCCTAGAAAGGAGCCATACTGAAAGAACCACAACAAATGTCTATTATATCGATGAAAACTCAAGGGACGTTTGCTATTATATAGCCAGCACTTTTTTTTAACCAAATTGAATCATAATTTCCCAGTAACTCTGTCAGCGCTACTCTGAATTTGAATTTATATTCAGAATTAATAACTTGATGGTAATATTTTATAGTAAATAATAATAAACAAATCTAATTTAAAAAAAAGTGGCTCACAATACATAATAATGATAGGTACAAATATTAAATATATAGATAAAAGTGCATAAATTAAATGAAATATATATATAAAAAAAAACAGTAAATTATATAAAACAGCAATCCAATTTACATTTCAAAATCATTACTTCTTAAATATTGGTAAATGCAAGACTACATTTTTTACGGAGACTTAGAAATAGGTTTAGATATCACAGTGGTGACTGTTTAACAGCATAATATTTAATATCTTATATATAAGCATAAAAATTAAGAAACTCAGAGCATGCTACCTGAAGAAAGTATCAAACTTCATGCATAGCAATAAAATTCTTACATTGTGGTGCTGAATCATACAGTTTAGTTGAAGTATTTAATAAACAATATTGGTCCCAGGACGGAGCCTTGGGGAACATCATAAGTGATTGATGAAGCAGTTCACAGCACAGGTATCTATTCCATTAATATCATTGTCTCTCCTATTTTGCATCAACTTTTTAACATTCATTTATTTATTTATTTTGTTTGTTTGTTTGTTTGTTTTGTCATTGCGCAGACCAGCTGTGTCGCTCTGCAAAAATAAACGCAAATCTCAATTTTACCTTACTGGGAAATCTTTTTTTAATTATTTAGCAACATATTTATTGGCATATAATTATCATTCCTTACTAATATATTTACATTTTCTACTTTCTTGATGCTTTATAAATCTTAAACAATTGGTAATGTTGGACATTGTAAAAATAAGAAATTAACTTCTTCCAAGATCAATCCCATGTAAATACATATGCTCCAATTAAAGTGGCAACAAGCACAGACAACTTACCTCATACTGTACACTTTTTTTAATGTGACATAAAAATAGAAATAGGTTTAAATATCACAGGGGAGGCTGTTTAACAGCGTAATATGTAAATCTTCCTGACCTGCTGTAAATTTTGCTGTACGCTTGAAACTCAGAGCATGCTACCTGTCTTTTTTTTCTGTATTTAGCTAAAGAAAGTATCAATTTTCATGCATAGCAATAAAATTCTTACATTGGGGTGCTGAATCACATGTCTGAGTGGAAGTGTACAAGAAACAATATTGGTCCCAGCACAGAGCCTTGAGGAACATCACGAGTGATTGATGAAGCAGTTCACAGCACAGGTATCTATTACATTAATATCATTGTCTCTCCTATTTTGCGTCAACCTTTTATTATTTACTAAGTATTCAATAATTATAAATAAGTGCTTTATAATTTCAAAATTACAGATTTTGGTTGAATCAACATGTTACACTTAAAATGTTTGTTAAAGCCTGCCGTTGCTCAAACAAGGTTTAGGATCACTTTTAAAGGTTGTGATGAGTGTCATGAAGTATTATAATTATTACAGTTTCAGATGAGTTGAGGACATTGAGAACAATATATCACACACAGTATCCCTTGTTTTTTTTTGTTTTTTTGTCAGCTGTGTTGCTCTGCAAAAACAAACTCAAATGTTGATTTTACCTTATTGGGAATTTTCTTTTAATTATTTAGCAACACTTTTATTGGCATATCATAATCATTCCTTTCTAATGAGTTTAAATTTTCTGCTTTCTTAATGCTTTATAAATATTAAACAATTGGTAATGTTGCACATTGTTAAAATAAGAAATTAACTTGTTGCAAGATCAATCCCATGTAAATAAATATGCTCCAACTAAAGTGGCAACAAGCACAGACAACTTACCTCATGACTATACTGTACATGTTTTTTTAATGTGACGTAAAAATAGAAATAGGTAAACCTTCCTGACTTGCTGTAAGTTTTGCTGTGATCTTGAAACTCAGAGCATGTTTAATCTATTTTTTTTTCTGTATTTAGCTAAAAAAAAAGTATAAATTTTCATGCATAGCAGTACAAATTGTACATTGTGGTGCTGAATCATTTATTTTAGTGGAAGTATACAAGAAACAATATTGGTCCCAGCACAGAGCCTTGAGGAACATCACAAGTAATCACTTGCAGTTAAGCACTTAAGCAGTTCACAGCACAGGTATCTATTTCCATTAACACTATTGTCTCTCCTATTTGGCATCAACATTTTAATATTTATTAAATATTCAATGATTACTAATGAGTGCTTAATAATTACAAAAATACAGATTTGGGTTAATTCAAGACGTTAGCCTCAAAACCACATGTTTGTTGAAGCCTGCCATTGCTCAAACAAGGTCTAGGATCATTTGTAAAGGTTGTGATGAGTGTCATGAAGTATTGTAGTTATTACGGTGTCAGATGAGTTGAGGACAATATATCACACGCAGTGTCCCTTATTCTTTTTTTGTTGTTGTTTTTTTTTGCCATTGATCACATCAGCCATGTTGGTCTGCAATAAACATTTATTGGCGTATCATAATCATTCCTTTTTAATATATTTAAATTTTCTGCTTTCTTAATGCTTTATAAATATTAAACAATTGGTCATTTTGGACATGTTGAACTTGTTGCAAGATCCATCCCTTGTAAATACATATGTTCCAATTAAAGTGGCAACAAGCACAGACAACTTCCCTCATGTCATACATTAATAACTTATGTGTTTGTGCACCTGAGAAGAATGGTATGTAGCACAGACTTAACTCAGCGCTGCACATGTTGAGTCAACCCAAGCAAGCTGTTCTCATTACCTCATGTGGTTACAATGTTTGCCATCTTACTAATGGCATGTAGCAGCAGTAGTATGCGGGGGAACCGCTTAGGATTAAGGTGAAGAATTGCTTACAAACCATTAACAGGGGTCACCCCCATGTAACAATGTCAGACATGCCGCATGAAAATCACGCAGGTCCTCTTTAAAATGGGCTTTAGACATAAAGACGTTTAACCTTTGGCTGAAGCCAGTGCTTTGTTGGGCCTGACAATAATTGGTGAGTTATTTTTAGCTGGGTATGTGTGAGAAATTGAAATTATGAATATGCAACCCCGCATGCATTTCAGCTATTCTTTGTAAGACATAAATAATGAATGACTGGAGATGAAACATATTACTCTGTAAACGTCTTACAGCTGAAAGTGATTTTACGACCTCGTGCTGTTCACTGGAAAAATCCTGGGCCCCTGGATTTGGGTAATGGAGTATCGCATTTTTAGAGAATGGAGGAAGTTGGGTTATTTTATATTTCATGAACTTCCTGTTATCATATTGCTGTTCTCTTGTTCATCCCCCCTCCCCCCATTTTTATTTGAGAGCTGTTTGCTTCACATTTGTCCCACCATAAGAAGAGATGTACAGTATGTAGAAATGTAGCGTACAGTATGTGTCACACTTAAGTCAAAGTAAATTAATGTGCAACTCACTGGGGATATTTTGACCTTTTCTGACAACACGTCCCATATAACAGTGCATGTTGATGCACCGTAGGATACATTGGCACAATGGAAACCTGATGTCATTTATGGACACTAACACTTTATTTATATGAAATACTATTTAAATAATATATATATATATATATATATATATATATATATATATATATATATATATATATATAATATAAAAATCCAGCAAATCTATATTTGGAATGTTTTCGTACAAAATTTAAACAATAATATGAAACACAAAATTCATGAAGCTGAAAAAAGCTGGAAATGGTTACAGACAAAATACAGCGGTCAAAAGAAAAATAAATATAAATTATAATAAATACTATAAATTGTGCATAACTATATGCAACTAACCCTAACCATGTAATACTTACATGTAGTTAATTCTTATTACTCAGTACTTAAATATATAATTGCGCTGTAACACGGACATCTTAAAATAAAGTGTAATCATAATTATTCTTAATTGTATAAAATTACATGTGACAATGTGCCCTAAAGTGAGACCAATGAAAAATATCCTAATCCTAAATAAGAAATTAACTTGTTGCAAGATGTAAATGCATATAAAGTGGCAACAAGCACAGACAACTTACCTCATGACTACTGTACATGATTTTTAATGTGATGTAAAAATAGAAATAGGTAAACCTTCCTGACTTGCTGTAAGTTTTGCTGTAATCTTGAAACTCAGAGCATGTTTAACCTATTTTTTTTCCTGTATTTAGCTAAAAAAGTATCAATTTTCATGCATAGCAATAAAATTCTTACATTGGGGTGCTGAATCACATGTCTGATTGGAAGTGTACAAGAAACAATATTGGTCCCAACACGGAGCCTTGAGGAACACCACAAGTGATTGATGAAGCAGTTCACAGCACAGGTATCTATTTCCATTAACACCATTGTCTCACCTATTTGGCATCAACATTTTAATATTTATTAAATATTCAATGATTACTAATGAGTGCTTAATAATGACAAAAATACAGATTTGGGTTAATTCAAGACGTTAGCCTCAAAACCACATGTTTGTTGAAGCCTGCCATTGCTCAAACAAGGTCTAGGATCATTTGTAAAGGTTGTGATGAGTGTCATGAAGTATTGTAGTTATTACGGTGTCAGATGAGTTGAGGACAATATATCACACGCAGTGTCCCTTATTCTTTTTTTGTTGAGGCCTGAGACCAATAAAAAATATCCTAATCCTGAGAATACAGTACAGCCTTTCCATTATAATATTTAACTGTGGTCAGTGTTGGGAAAGTTACTTTTAAAAGTAATGCCTTACAGTATTGTGTTACTCCCTAAAAACAAATAGTAAATAGTAACTGCTTACTTTTTATGGAAAGTAATGTGATACATTGCTTTCGCATTACTTTTTCCTCAACTGAGCTGGGCTTGCTTGTTTTTTTTTATTTAAAAAAAGGGAATGTTTATTTATAATAGCAAAAAAAGCTATTTTGCTTATTAGTACGGGTGAATTGTATCAAGAAGGTGTAGCAGAAAAGACATTGGTTAATAATGTGAGATTAAATGCATAAAGTACATTTGTATTATTTAACAATTGCAGGTTAAAGTAATATTCCGAGTTTGCGTTTCACTGTTTTTATTCATTTTGAGGAATACCGAATCTGTTTGTGCAAGTGAGATGAGGAAATGCCTGTTCACATTTAGTCTATAACTACAATAATAGCCATGTTCACACAGCGCTCACAACGCCTGTACACCTTACTTACAATTTTTATCAACAAGATATCTGTCATTTAATGGGAAAAAAGTAACTTGCCTTACTTATTTGAAAATGTGTTTTCCCTGTTACACACGCTGGGGGCGCTATTACGCATCTTCTGAATGAGTGCAGAATCTCCTGAACCAAAGCATTGACAAGGAAGACGCAGAAATGACCCATATAAACACATGCATCTGAAAAATAATGCTATCATCAACAATAACAGCACGTAAATCAAAACTGCCTAATGTTGCACAGTGAACTGTCAATCCAAGAAGTGTGATTCAAATGTAGTGTTTGATAAAAATGAGCTTTTTGCTCAGAATGTCGCTTACCTTTATTCAAATGTTGATAAAGAAAAGAATGTTTGAAGCTAAAAGTAAACCTTTTTTGTTGTTGTTTGCTTTTGGTTTAAAAGTAGCGTCTCTGTTCTTTATTTTTATGTAGCCTATTGCATCTTCAGATATTTATACAACAAAATATTCTTGTGAAATTTAGTGAAAATTATCAAAAACGCTGGCGGCGACTAGTACTTTTTTCAAAACCGCTGGCAGAGGAAAAAAAAAAAAGAGTTAAAAGTAATGCGCTACTTTACTAGTTACTTGAAAAAAGTAATCTGATTACGTAACTCACATTACGTTAATCTCCCATTATGTTAATTGTTGCAGCATTAAACAAAAGTATGTTTTTTCCCTTTCACAAAATTGAAACATAGAGACAACCAATCCTAGCATTTGACCCTTCGCAAACAGTTTGATTGACAGGCGATCTGACCAATCATAACCCTGAATCCGCCATTTTGTCCGACAAAGCGGTCAGGGGAGTTAGTAGATTAACGTTGGTGAACTTGAACTTGAAAAATTCATTTCCGGGCTTGAAACAACATTCCTTCTGATGTTCATCATGTTTATTTGATGCTATAAATGAACTATGAAGAGATGATCGCTTCACGAGGAGCTACAGCGATCTGTCACGACACATTAAACACACACTAGACGCTATTTACTGTTTAAACTTCTTTAAAAAATTACAATATTTTAAATATGAAACTGTTTCCCGATGTATTTTTCACTGCATGAGAACATGATGTGTGGCGTGAGAGCGCATGATTTGTCGAACATAGCAACAGTAACTAAAGGGGGCGGGTCTTTGCGAACGGTCAATTGGAGTTTTGTCTCAAAACCTACTTAATACTTACATTTGGTTTTTCAATTGCCATAATGGAGCAGTTGATTATATTTCCTCCTCTTTATTTCAAGGTATTCTATTTCTAAGCCTCTGCATTTTTGCATCTAAACTGCAAATAAAAGTCAAACTCTTTTCACTATTACTCATACATGGAATAAAAGCATAAGTCATGATATCTCAGTATGCTTTATGCCTTGCTAAAAAATAAACCAGTAAAATGTCCACAAGGTGTCAGTATGTGATAATATGTAAAAATGCTCGTGGCTCAAATGGTTGGTACGTCCTGATTAATTAGTAAAACGAGTCTTAGTCAACAATTAGTCATGTGTAGAATAAATAATGCTGATGTAAACAATGAAATAATAATCTTTTGTTCCTAGTAATGTGTATTCACTTGTGAACAGAGTAGTACTTTAAATCTTAACAGTATATTTTTTTAGAAAACTGTACTTGCAAATAATACGTTAATGAAATAAAAAGCCAAAGACCTTTTTTTTTTTACACTTAAGTACAACTTTAAAAATGTCACTTTTTAACATTATTTTTTAGCAGTCAAAATTTGAACTTTAAAGTACATTTCACATGATTATGTTTTAAAAAATACTGATTTTTGATGTGTTGACTAACATACTAAATGTAAAGTACTTAATTATCATTTTAGCTGTAGTGTGTTATTGAGTGCTACATTTAAAGTTAATATATTTAAAATGTACTAAATTACAACTTCATAATTGAAAATGTTTAATGCATATAAGTATTTGAGATACATTGACGTTATGCTCAACATTGGATAACCATATTTCACAGACAATAGAAGTAATTATAGAATTGCACGTAAAAATGTACTGAAGTCCTGCTTAAGTGGGTCAAAACAGCATTGTATTTAATATAAATTCAATCTATAATACAATTTCATTTAATTGCAACTGACATGCAATTAAGTTTCTGAAACGTTTCATTCAGTTCATACTTAAGTATATTTTTAAAAGTATATTTAAAGGGTTAGTTCACCCAAAAATTAAAATTGTGTCATTAATTGTCACGTCGTTCTACACCCGTAAGACCTTCGTTCATCTTCGTTCAACACAAATGAAGATATTTTTGGTGAAATCTGATGGTTCAGTGAGTCTCTATTGACACTTTCAATGTCCAGAAAGACACTAAAACATATTTAAAACAGGTCATGTGACTACAGTGGTTCGACCTTAATATTATAAAGCGACGAGAATACTTTTAGTGCACCAAAAAAACAAAATAACGACTTTTTAACAATATCTAGTGATTTCAAAACACTGATTCATGAAGCTTTACGAATCTTTAGTTTCGAATCAGTGGTTCGGAGCGCGTGTCAAACTGCTGTCAGGGTGGATCGCCGACAGGGGTTCAGGCTGCAGGGTTGCCGAATGACTTAAGAAATATTATCAGCAAGATGGTAGAAAACTGTACATTTCTTGTCTATAAACACCCACTGCAACTTATACCAACGATGGAAATAAGCGCAGTTATAATAGCTATATATGTGGGAGAGCGTTGCTCTAGTGTGACAATATTATATTGCAATAAGAAGCACATCAAAGTTAATCCCAAATCAAGCTAGTTAGCACATTATTTGTAGTGAAAGAGTTTAATGACAATATATTGGTTTATGGTTACACTTAAAATGATTACAAAATAGATGAGATGATCAGGGCTGGGTAGGTTACTTTTAAAATGTACTTCACTACAGATTACAAAATACATGCTTTAAAAAGTCATTTATAACGTATTTCGTTACATTACTCAAGTTTAGTAACTTAATCTAAATACTTTAGAATACTTTGGAATACTAATAAGTGTGAAACAAACACAAAAAAGGTCATTGCAAGTTTTTATCTCACAATTCTGACTTTTTCCCTCAGAATTGCGTGATATAAAGTTGCAATTGTGAGTTAAAAAGTCAGAATTATGAGATATAAACTCAAAATATTGAGAAAAGTCAGAATTATGAGATATAAACTCACAATATTGAGAAAAGTCAGAATTCTGAGATATAAACTTGCAATATTGAGAAAAGTCAGAATTATGAGATATAAACTCACATACTAAATTCACAATTGCAAGAAAAAAAGTCAGTATTGCGAGTTTAAATCTCCATATTCTGACTTTATAACTTGCAATTGTGAGTTTAAATCTTGCAATTCTGAGAAAAAGAAGTCAGAATTGTGAAATGCAAACTCACAATTGTGAGGGGAAAAACAAATTGTGAGAAAAAGTTGCAGTGACGAGTGAATTATAAAATGACTCACAAAACATGAAAACAGTGGAAAACATGAAACTTAACTCCACTTTTTCAGACTGTCAGAGTCAGAGAATCACCAATCGCTGTTTAAATGACATTAAAACTCAAAGTAATCACTTTGGTAATCTAAAACACTTTTCAGATGTAACTGTAATCTGATTACCACCCATTTAAAATGTAACTGTAATGAAATACAGTCACTCAGATTTTGTATTTTAAATACGTAACTAAGTTATTTGTATTTCGTTACTCCCCAAGCCTGGAGATGATAAAAAACTCACACCATTAATCGTACCCAGCATGTATGTAAAAAGTTACCTGAGAGATATAAAGACAAAGAGACAGAGAGAGAAGGACAGAGAGTGCCCAAGTAAGAGAGCAGAGTGTCAAAGAAGCAAACTTACAATCTTCTTTTATCCTTTTCCTTGACCATGTGACTGAAACCCAAATGTGAGACATTCAAACTGACCAATCAGAAGTAAAACTTCCCCCACTGCACTGAAGGTGTGACAATAGACCCCCGATGGACAGGCATCTGACCTACAGCCCTTGATCACGATCAGCTCCTCTGTGTCTTTCAAATGGCCCTTGTAGCATGAGAGAGGGGACTGAAACAGCAAAGCCAATGTCTTTGTTCATTTTAAAAATATCTTTGGATATTTTCAGTCTTACACTGACAAAATCACGTGAACTATTGAAATTTCGAACCACTTATGACGTGACGAAGCCTCGTTTACTGAAATCACGTCACTTTGGCGCTCCGAACCACTGATTCGAATCAAAAGATTCGTAAAGCTTCATGAATCAGTGTTTTGAAATCACTAGATATTGTTGAAAAGTTGTTATTTTGGCGCACAAAAAGTATTTTCGTCGCTTTATAATATTAATGTTGAACCACTGTAGTCACATGACCTGTTTTAAATATGTTTTAGTGTCTTTCTGGACATTGAAAGTGTCAATAGAGACTCACTGAACCATCATCAAAAATATCTTAATTTGTGTTCTGAAGATGAATGAAGGTCTTACGGGTGGAGAACGACATGAAGGTGAGGAATTAATGACTGAATTTACATTGTTGGGTGAACTGACCCTTAAAAAGCATGAAAGAGTGGGTATACATTTCAGTTAGTTTTCTTTCTTTTTAGTATTACTTGAACGTATGTCTGTGCTGAATAAAGACAGACAAAAGTTCAAAAAATTCAAGTCCATCGTCTTTCATCCTACAACAGGATCCTGTCAGACTCTGAATCACAAAGTCTTCCAGTCACATTCTTCTAGCGAGCGAGCATGACCCGTTCTGCTCCTCAGAGCTGGGCTGTGTCCATGCATGGGATATTAAACAGATCCCTGAGGCAGTAGAGATCCCTGACACCCTGTCTGCTAATCCTCCGGCAGAAATGGAGAACTGCTACACCAGGGTTGTGGAGTAACGAAACACAAGTAACTTAGTTACGTATTTAAAATACACAATGTGAGTCACTGTATTTCATTGGAGTTACATTTTAAATGGGTGGTAATCAGATTACAGTTACATCTGAAAAGTGTTTTAGATTACCAAAGTGATTACTTTGAGTTTTAATGTCATTTAAACAGCGATTGGTGATTCTCTGACTCTGACCGTCTGAAAAAGAGGAGTTAAGTTTCATGTTTTCCACTGTTTTCATGTTTTGTGAGTCATTTTATAATTCACTCGTCACTGCAACTTTTTCTCACAATTAGCTTTTTCCCTCACAATTGTGAGTTTGCATTTCACAATTCTGACTTTATAACTTGCAATTGTGAGTTTAAATCTCGCAATTCTGAGAAAAAGAAGTCAGAATTGGGAGATATGAACTTGAAATACTGACTTTTTTTCTTGCAATTGTGAATTTAGTATGTGACTTTATATCTCATAATTATGACTTTTCTCAATATTGCGAGTTTATATCTCATAATTCTGACTTTTTTCAATATTGTGAGTTTATATCTCATAATTCTGACTTTTCTCATTATTGCGAGTTTATATCTCATAATTATGACTTTTCTCAATATTGTGAGTTTATATCTCATAATTCTGACTTTTCTCATTATTGCGAGTTTATATCTCATAATTATGACTTTTCTCAATATTGCGAGTTTATATCTCATAATTCTGACTTTTTTCAATATTGCGAGTTTATATCTCATAATTATGACTTTTCTCATTATTGCGAGTTTATATCTCATAATTCTGACTTTTCTCAATATTGCGAGTTTATATCTCATAATTCTGACTTTTCTCATTATTGCGAGTTTATATCTCATAATTCTGACTTTTCTCAATATTGCGAGTTTATATCTCATAATTCTGACTTTTCTCATTATTGCGAGTTTATATCTCATAATTCTGACTTTTCTCAATATTGTGAGTTTATATCTCATAATTCTGACTTTTCTCATTATTACGAGTTTATATCTCATCATTCTGACTTTTTTCGATATTGCGAGTTTATATCTCATAATTCTGACTTTTCTCATTATTGTGAGTTTATATCTCATAATTCTGACTTTTCTCATTATTGCGAGTTTATATCTCATAATTATGACTTTTCTCATTATTGTGAGTTTATATCTCATAATTCTGACTTTTCTCATTATTGCGAGTTTATATCTCATAATTATGACTTTTCTCAATATTGTGAGTTTATATCTCATAATTCTGACTTTTCTCATTATTGCGAGTTTATATCTCATAATTATGACTTTTCTCATTATTGTGAGTTTATATCTCATAATTCTGACTTTTCTCATTATTGCGAGTTTATATCTCATAATTATGACTTTTCTCAATATTGCGAGTTTATATCTCATAATTCTGACTTTTTTCAATATTGCGAGTTTATATCTCATAATTATGACTTTTCTCATTATTGCGAGTTTATATCTCATAATTATGACTTTTCTCATTATTGTCAGTTTATATCTCATAATTCTGACTTTTTTCAATATTGTCAGTTTATATCTCATAATTCTGACTTTTCTCAATATTGCGAGTTTATATCTCATAATTCTGACTTTTTTCAATATTGCGAGTTTATATCTCATAATTATGACTTTTCTCATTATTGCGAGTTTATATCTCATAATTCTGACTTTTCTCAATATTGCGAGTTTATATCTCATAATTCTGACTTTTCTCATTATTGTCAGTTTATATCTCATAATTCTGACTTTTTTCAATATTGTCAGTTTATATCTCATAATTCTGACTTTTTTCAATATTGTCAGTTTATATCTCATAATTATGACTTTTCTCAATATTGCGAGTTTATATCTCATAATTCTGACTTTTTTCAATATTGCGAGTTTATATCTCATAATTATGACTTTTCTCATTATTGCGAGTTTATATCTCATAATTCTGACTTTTCTCAATATTGTGAGTTTATATCTCATAATTCTGACTTTTCTCATTATTGTCAGTTTATATCTCATAATTCTGACTTTTTTCAATATTGTCAGTTTATATCTCATAATTCTGACTTTTCTCAATATTGCGAGTTTATATCTCATAATTCTGACTTTATAACTCACAATTGCAACTTTATATCACACAATTCTGAGGGAAAAAGTCAGAATTGTGAGATAAAAACTTGCAATGACCTTTTTTGTGTTTGTTCCACACTTATTAGTATTCCAAAGTATTCTAAAGTATTTAGATTAAGTTACTAAACTTGAGTAATGTAACAAAATACATTACAAATGACTTTTTAAAGCATGTATTTTGTAATCTGTAGTGAAATACATTTTAAAAGTAACCTACCCAGCCCTGTTCTACACCCTATCAAAGACTGCAACACAATGCTTGGATTTCACGTAATGAGCAACTGCAGCGTGGCTTTTTACTTGTGATTCCTGGCCACTGTAATTGGATTATACTCATTCAGATCATAATGAACGGAGAGAAAAACTCACATCCAATGTATATTAGACAGCTGCTCTCAGAGCTAATGTTCATGAAATAATTTTTCATGTGGACCTCTTGTGTGTGTGTGTGTGTTGTTTGCATACCCAGCTAACAAGCCGTCTTATTACATCCTGGGTAAGAATCCAGTGATTTGATGAGATCTGTGATTAATTACAATGATAATATCGAGCCCTCTGACAGAACTCCCTTTTTTCACTTATGTATTAGCAAAATCAGCCAAGAACAAATCCTCATTAGCATTTCATTTTTTGTCATGGGTTGTAATCGCTTGAAGAGATTATGTTTAGATTTGAAGTGACTCCAGAAAAATCAATGGAAAACAAAAGAAAGTGTGTGTAGTGAGCCAACATTGTGGCCGCATTGACAGCAACGAGCCACTGTTTCATTCGCTTTCACAGTCGAGAGGTTTTAACTGCAGGGAAAACTCTTTCTTTTAAAGCTTGTTATGTCAATGCTATCGCACTGATCTCTTATACGTCCTCCTCGTTTAACAGCTTTATATCAACCCAAAGAAGATCTAAAATATCTCACTCGCTTCTCCAGTGTGGTTAAATGGGTATCTTATCTTTTGATTTTCACATTTTCCTTCTTTAAAAAAAAAACAAAACGCAAAAAAACAATATAAAAATCAATAACTTCCCATCAAATTCTTCCAGCAATATAATAATGTGGTTAAATGGGTATGATTTTCACAATTTCCTTCTTTAAAAAAAAACAAAACGCAAAAAAACAATATAAAAATCAATAACTTCCCATCAAATTCTTCCAGCAATATAATAATGTGGTTAAATGGGTATGATTTTCACATTTTCCTTCTTTAAAAAAAACAAAACACAAAAAAACCAACATAAAAATCAATAACTTCCCGTCAAATTCTTCCAGCAATATAATAATGTGGTTAAATGGGTATGATTTTCACAATTTCTTTCTTTAAAAAAAACAAAACACAAAAAAACCAATATAAAAATCAATAACTTCCCATCAAATTCTTCCAGCAATATAATAATGTGGTTAAATGGGTATGATTTTCACAATTTCTTTCTTTAAAAAAAACAAAACACAAAAAAACCAATATAAAAATCAATAACTTCCCATCAAATTCTTCCAGCAATATAATAATGTGGTTAAATGGGTATGATTTTCACAATTTCCTTCTTTAAATAAAAAAAAACAAAACACAAAAAAACCAATATAAAAATCAATAACTTCCCATCAAATTCTTCCAGCAATATAATAATGTGGTTAAATGGGTATGATTTTCACAATTTCTTTCTTTAAAAAAAACAAAACACAAAAAAACCCAATATAAAAATCAATAACTTCCCATCAAATTCTTCCAGCAATATAATAATGTGGTTAAATGGGTATGATTTTCACAATTTCTTTCTTTAAAAAAAACAAAACACAAAAAAACCAATATAAAAATCAATAACTTCCCATCAAATTCTTCCAGCAATATAATAATGTGGTTAAATGGGTATGATTTTCACAATTTCCTTCTTTAAAAAAAACAAAACACAAAAAAACCAATATAAAAATCAATAACTTCCCATCAAATTCTTCCAGCAATATAATAATGTGGTTAAATGGGTATGATTTTCACAATTTCTTTCTTTAAAAAAAACAAAACACAAAAAAACCCAATATAAAAATCAATAACTTCCCATCAAATTCTTCCAGCAATATAATAATGTGGTTAAATGGGTATGATTTTCACAATTTCTTTCTTTAAAAAAAACAAAACACAAAAAAACCAATATAAAAATCAATAACTTCCCATCAAATTCTTCCAGCAATATAATAATGTGGTTAAATGGGTATGATTTTCACAATTTCCTTCTTTAAAAAAAACAAAACACAAAAAAACCCAATATAAAAATCAATAACTTCCCATCAAATTCTTCCAGGAATGAAATGAAAAATGAAACAAAATAAATAATAATAACAATAAAATATAAGAAAAATGAATTAATTAGAATGTTCTGAGACCCAAACTGTTGGATGAAAGAATATGAGTAGAGAAAAATAAATAAATAAAAGGAAATAAATGAAGTAAAACGTATAAATTTAGCTCCATGAGGGGAGCATAGCCACAGGTAGAGTGTTTGAATCAGAGCATAAAGCTAATTTATTGTTGTTATAGACAGTAATTCTGGAGAGAAATTAAGAAAGAAAACGGCCAGATCAAACATTATGTCTGTTAGCCTGCAGGAACCCTTTAAAGAGAGGAATCACTCTCGCACAGATGAGATCAGGGTGATGGGGAAATCATTACGTGGCAACCTGCAGTGAGCAATTAATGCAGTTTAAAGAGCCGTGATGCCGTGTGCAGAAATTAAATGGATTATGGGGAGACTAACGTTATCATGTAATCAGGAAATTTCATGTAGGTGAGAGCTGGGACATTTTTATCACATTAATTCTTATGCAGAATGGTCTCATACAAAAACAATCCCTCTCAGTCGCTTCTGATCCACCAGCCCTGAGCTTGTATTTCCTTCTTGAAGTGCTGTCAGGGCTGCGGTCTTTGGCTTTGGGTGTGTTGCTCCAGCCATAGGTGAGGGCTAGTGTCTTGGCACTAAACTTTTGGCTAATGTTGCCTTATTGATTGCTATCTGTAACTCGACAAACTGCTAGGCACTGTAATTATGTTTTAATGATGACACGTGCATATTATTGTGGTGTTCCGCATGGGTTTGAAAACAGTAACCGAACATTTCTGCATATGTTAATGTTTACTGTGAATTTAAAGGGATGGGTCACAAAAAACAAAAACAAATTGTCATCATTTACTCATACCAAGACTATGGAAGCCCGTTTCTGCCACTGAAAAAATAGATAAATAAAAAGATTATCGCAATTCTGAGAAATAAACTGAGAAAAAAAGTCTGAATTGTGAGGTAAAAAGTCAGAATTGCGAGTTATAAAGTCAGAATTGTGAGTTATAAAGTTAGAATTGCGAGATATAAAGTCAGAATTGCGAGATATAAAGTCAGAATTGCGAGTTATAAAGTTAGAATTGCGAGATATAAAGTCAGAATTGTGAGATATAAAGTCAGAATTGTGAGATATAAAGTCAGAATTGTGAGATATAAAGTCAGAATTGTGAGATATAAAGTCAGAATTGTGAGATATAAAGTCAGAATTGCGAGTTATAAAGTCAGAATTGTGAGATATAAAGTCAGAATTGCGAGTTATAAAGTCAGAATTGCGAGATATAAAGTAAGAATTGCGAGTTATAAAGTCAGAATTGCGAGTTATAAAGTTAGAATTGCGAGATATAAAGTCAGAATTGTGAGATATAAAGTCAGAATTGTGAGATATAAAGTCAGAATTGCGAGTTATAAAGTTAGAATTGCGAGATATAAAGTCAGAATTGCGAGATATAAAGTCAGAATTGCGAGATATAAAGTCAGAATTGTGAGATATAAAGTCAGAATTGTGAGATATAAAGTCAGAATTGCGAGTTATAAAGTCAGAATTGTGTGATATAAAGTCAGAATTGTGAGATATAAAGTCAGAATTGTGAGATATAAAGTCAGAATTGTGAGATATAAAGTCAGAATTGCGAGTTATAAAGTCAGAATTGTGAGATATAAAGTCAGAATTGCGAGTTATAAAGTCAGAATTGCGAGTTATAAAGTCAGAATTGCGAGTTATAAAGTCAGAATTGCGAGTTATAAAGTCAGAATTGCGAGTTATAAAGTCAGAATTGCGAGTTATAAAGTTAGAATTGCGAGATATAAAGTCAGAATTGTGAGATATAAAGTCAGAATTCTGAGATATAAAGTCAGAATTGCGAGTTATAAAGTTAGAATTGCGAGATATAAAGTCAGAATTGCGAGATATAAAGTCAGAATTGTGAGATATAAAGTCAGAATTGTGAGATATAAAGTCAGAATTGCGAGTTATAAAGTCAGAATTGTGTGATATAAAGTCAGAATTGTGAGATATAAAGTCAGAATTGCGAGAAATAAAGTCAAAATTGTGAGATATAAAGTCAGAATTGTGAGATATAAAGTCAGAATTGCGAGATATAAAGTTAGAATTGCGAGATATAAAGTCAGAATTGTGAGATATAAAGTCAGAATTGTGAGATATAAAGTCAGAATTGCGAGAAATAAAGTCAGAATTGTGAGATATAAAGTCAGAATTGTGAGATATAAAGTCAGAATTGCGAGATATAAAGTTAGAATTGCGAGATATAAAGTCAGAATTGTGAGATATAAAGTCAGAATTGTGAGATATAAAGTCAGAATTGTGAGATATAAAGTCAGAATTGTGAGATATAAAGTCAGAATTGTGAGATATAAAGTCAGAATTGCGAGTTATAAAGTCAGAATTGTGTGATATAAAGTCAGAATTGTGAGATATAAAGTCAGAATTGTGAGATATAAAGTCAGAATTGTGAGATATAAAGTCAGAATTGCGAGTTATAAAGTCAGAATTGTGTGATATAAAGTCAGAATTGTGAGATATAAAGTCAGAATTGCGAGATATAAAGTCAGAATTGTGAGATATAAAGTCAGAATTGTGAGATATAAAGTCAGAATTGCGAGATATAAAGTCAGAATTGCGAGATATAAAGTCAGAATTGCGAGATATAAAGTCAGAATTGTGAGTTAAAAAGTCACAATAATCTTCTTTTTTTCAGTGGCGGAAATGGGCTTCCATACAAGCCTGTACAATAGAGGGTATTTTGTAAAACAAATGAGATAGATGAATGTGACAATGAGACAATTTACACCAAAATTAAAGCACACAAAGGATAGTCATGAAGTATTCACAGAGAAACACTCTTCGTCCTCACGTGAACTCAGACTCCTTCTGTGGAAAATTCAAATGGCTTCTGCTTCAGCTTGTGCAAATCAACAACAGATTTCATGCAATACATGACCTCTAATTTCCTCTCTGGGGGTGTCATTATTTGAAAGTATCTCAAAGCTTTCTGACTGTCCTGTATCACTGCCTAATCGTCACCATGGCACCGGCACGGCATGTTCCATCATCCGCTGATTTAATCAAATTCAGTGTGATTTCTGGCAGAAAGCAGGAAACGCTCACCGAAGGGTTTGTAGATACAAATGAATCATTATTATAGTCGAGGTCAGTGTTCAGAACCTGTTAGTCCCTTATTTTACTTCTCTACAAACAGCAATAGGAATAATTATAGGTAAATTTGGTTTAAAAAAAGAAGATAAATATAACTCCGCCTATTTCCACAGCCCAGACTGCGAGTATGAGTGCCACTGAGTGGGTGTTAACAAGGAAGTGTGAGGTTCCTCCTCCTCACAACACTTGTGAAGTTGACACGCTGCAGTCTGATGTGACATGCCTCCTTAATCAGCACCTTATGTGTTGTACTACACCACATCGGTGTAAATACCAGAAGATAAAAAGACAGATACTGCAGAAAAAATCTTGTAGTCCTAATGCAAATTAAGCTTGCATGTTAAATGGAGCATCTCAAAGCAGAAGAAAGTTGGTGCATGACCTACATCGTTCCCTAAAGCAGTAAAATGTAAAATGTGTGGAAGCTTGTTTCCACCACAGAATAAAAAAGGTATAACTGCGACTTTTTATCTCACAGAATTGCATGATGTAAACTCGCATTTGTGAGTTATAAAGTTAGAATTTCAAGACATAAAGTCGCAGTTGACTCTTTGCAAAGCCCCGCCCCCTTTAGTTACTGTTGCTATGTCCGACAAGCCATGCACTCTCATGCCACACATCATGTTCTCACGCAGTGAAAAATACATTGAGGAGCAAAGAGGACACTGACAACGTGTGAAACAGTTTCATATTTAATATATCGTAATTATTTTAAAAAGTTTAATCAATAAATAGCGTCTAGTGTGTCTTTAATGTGTCGCTGTAGCTCCTCGTGAAGCGATCATCTCTTCATACTAGTTCATTTATAGCATCAAATAAACATGAATGAACATCAGAAGGAATGTTGTTTCAAGCGTGGAAAGACGTGAGGACACACAATTCATCAAGTTCACCAACGTTAATCCACTAACTCCCCTGACCGCTTTGACAGACAAAATGGCGCATTCGGGGTTAAGATTGGTAAGATTGGTCAGATCGCCTGTCAATCAAACTGTTTGCGAAGGGTCAATTGCGCATTATAAAGTCAAATTTGCGAGATATAAGTGTCAGATATAAGTCAGAATTGGACTTTATAACTCACATCTGCAAGTACATATATCAATTCTGAGATAAGAAGTCAGGATTGCGAGTTTATATTTCGCAATTGCGAGGAAAAAGTCAGAATTGCAAGAAAAAAAGAGTTTGGCTCACAATTGGGAGTTATAACGTGCAATTGTTAGTTTATAATCCGTAATTGTGAGTGTATATCTCACAATTCTGACTTTATAATAATAATAATAATAATAATAATAACAAAGGATTTTATTTCTAATGCACTTGTCTTAAACTCAAAGCACTACAACTCATAAAAAATAAAACAATATTATCAGTACAATAAAACAAATCACAGAATCTTAAAACAGTCCAATGTTGGAGTGTCTCTGATCACAGATGGTAGAGCATCCACAGACGTGGAGCTGAAACAGAGAACGCTCGACCACCCATAGACTTTAAATTTATATAATGGCTGCTGAAGGACACATGACTCAGAAGAGCGCAGAGAACGCTGGAGTATAAGAGGCAACTTAACTGCAGAGATAGGCTGGGGCAATCCCATGAATAGCTTTATATGTTAATCAGTATTTTAAATTCAGTACATGCTTGTATAGGAAGCCAATGCAAGTTATAAAGAACCAGAGAAATATGTTGACGAGCAGTTTTATACGTCAATAACCGGGCGGCTGAATTCTGAAAATATTTTAATTTCTTGATATGCCTGTTAGGTAGACCTACGGTGGCCGAGAGAGCTCAAAGCGCTGCAAATAAGAAAACACATGCAATTAAAAAAAAGCACATGCAAATAAAAAAAAACGTGATCATCAGTTTGACAACACATGTGCTGCAAATCCTCACAACACATACAAACTCAAAAACACGCTGCATTTACAAAAAGCGCTGCAAAGAGCAAAAACCACAACGGAAATGTTTCAAGGGGGACCCCAAAAAGTGACGGACCCTACTTGACAACAGCACAAACTAAAAAATATTAAAATATATTATGTAGGCATTAACTCAATGTAATGTGTTTCACTAACAGAAAAGTGTTTTAATATGTGGCATTGTTGTTCACTCATTCAACTTTAAGAGATGATCATTTAGTGAATGATTTAAAAATATTGGTTAATCATCTGTAGTGTACTAATGTGACGTCATCGTAACGGCCGCCTGAGGCGCTCGACGACCACGTCATCTGTGAGTTAAAAATAATAAATACATGAAATAATGTACAGTTGTTTATTTTTGTTTGCAGTTTTTATAGTATTTAATGATTGTGAACACTTTGTGCACTCAAATGTCGTACACTATATAGGGATTAGTGAATGAGTAAAGGGTGAGTTGAACTGGTTTTGGACGCACGTCCTAGTAGGGTCCGTCACTTTTTGGGGTCCCCCTTGAAACATTTCCGTTGTGGTTTGTGCTCTTTGTAGCGCTTTTTGTAAATGTAGCGCGTTTTTGTATATGCAGCGCTTTTTTGTGTTTGCATGTGTTGTGAGGATTTGCAGCACATGTGTTGTCAAACTGATGATCACGTTTTTTTTATTTGCATGTGTTTTTTTTATTTGCATGTGTTTTCTTATTTGCAGCGCTTTGAGCTCTCTCGGCCACCGTATAGACCTACATAAAGTGCATTGCAATAATCAAACCTCAACATAAAAAAAGGCTTGAATAAGCCTTTCCATCTGGTGATACTTCTTAGATGGAAAAATGCCGTTTGTGAAAAAATGCAATACCATTTTAACAGGAGCATCAAACATCAGTTGTGGGTCAAAGATAACGCCAAGATTGCACACTTGAGAGGACGAAGCAACAAAGTCATAGTCAGTAAACAATCAAATTAGAACTATTGCGTAAAGCCGTTTGCGTACCAACAAATCGACGTTCTGTTTTTGACTCATTGAGCTTTAGAACATTGTCACGCATCCAAGCTTTTATCTCATCCAAGCACATAATAAGAGTTTGCAAGGTTTGGATCAGGGTGCATGCTGACATAGATCTGTGTATCATCAGCATAACAATGAAATCCTAGCCCAAACTTATGAATGATCTCATCTAGAGGCAACATAAAGTTAAACAACATAGGTCCGAGTACAGACCCCTGTGGGACACCCTGCCGAGCTAGTGTTGATTCAGATGGACACACAAACTGAAATTGATTTAATAATCCCTAAATTCAGTTACAAAGTCAGAATTGTGAGATATAAACCTGCAATTCTGAGAAAAAAAAAAGTCAGAGAAAAGAATTGAGTGAGAATTGCGAGTTTATAAAAATTTGCAATTACTGTTTTTATTTAGTGGTGGAAACAAGCTATAGGTTTTTGTGATGTAAAAATAAATCAAATCAGCACATATCATATGCAATGATTTTTCTCTGGTTTTCAGTGACATTATATAGGTTGAAAGTTCTGATATGATTTATTTTTGTTCCATTTTTACATCACAAAAAACAAACAAACAAAAAGCTATTTTAACAGGGCTGTGCAGTCAAATGAACAATTCTATTGATTATTGATAGATTAAAATGGATAAGTGGAGTTAAATTCATGACTTTTTAAATACAAAATAGGTGTGCATGTCTAGATCCGAGAACTGGGCTGCGTTCTTGGACCAAAGAATTGATGTCGGCACACTAAACGTAAGTTACATAAAGTTTATTCGTAGACCAGTGCTATGTTTCAACCACGTCTTTATCAGACACTTTTTTAAATCTTATGATTTTTAACATAAATATTATTAGAAAATTAGGCTCAGTTTGAGAAACAGCTCCAGGTCTGGTTTCCTGATGTTCAAAGAATCTCATGACCGCTCTCAGGAGGACAACTGAACCTCTCGTCGAATGCCTAGATTGTGAAGCTCACGTTTACACAAAGACAGAATCAAGACAAAACACAACACATGGGTATCAGGATCCTGTGATCTCCTAAGACTGACCAAGAAGACCAGATCCTAATGCTTGAAATGTCACCTTGATAGTCATAAAACGGCTTGAAAGCTTTCCCTCTATGTGAGCTGAACACAACTGACACTGTGTTCCCAAATGGTGTAGCTTCATCTTCTTTCCAAAAGATGTCACTTTAGCTCTTTAAAGCTCTGTATTTCAGTCTAAGGGTTATTTAACTGCTGCTTGTAATGAATCATATTTTGCCTTCCAACCAGTTGTACTAAAATAAATCAATAGGATTATTCTTAACAGTTCTTTAGCTTGTTTAGTTTATGCAGTTGTTCCCGACAAAATGAATAAAACTACACATAGAAAAGAAGAACAATACAAGTGAGGTCTCTTTAACAAGCTAACAAATGTAGACTTTTGCTCATTTTCTCATAATTTCACGTCTCAATCAAATTTCTGCAATCAAAAGTCAGAGATCGCAAATACACACTCAAACATTTCTCAAGTTCTCTGTAGACCGAATGATTTATCTGCTGTCCACACCTGTTTTATATCTCTTATTGCATGTCAGCGATTGTCTTTTTTATATTCTTAGGAATTTTAGGAGATAAAACTGAGACAAAGTTGATGCTTAAGCCTAACATTTGAAATAATATTCAAAAAGTTTTTTTTTTTTTTCATTTTATTGAGCAAAATTCCTCAAGAGCTAAATATCTTTATAAAAGTTTGATATACAAAATATTTTAGACTCCATATTATCATAATGAAGAACATGGTGCGAAAACACCTTAATTTTATTCAGAGGCTCAAACTGAACAAAAATATGCAGTTTGGTGCAGTAGCTGATATTTATATGGAGTAATATTTATATTTATATGGGAGAGAGATAATCATGTAAACTTAAGTTGCTTCAGTCCAGTAAGTGCACATCTTGAAATATTATTAATAATATAAAACTTCTTATGTTAAGATTTCACATCAAAAGACACATCTGAAGAGGAACATTTTAAAATGACTCTAAAATGCATTTTACTTGCTAAAAAAGTCTAAACTATCGATAAGACGACAGAAGGCAGATTGTGTGCAACAGGTTTTTCATCAACGTTTTGACCATGCTGATAATTTAGAGGCCTATCAAATATGATACAATGGGCTTAATAGGGTTAAACGAAACATCTAAGAACTGCAAAGCGACGGTAAGAGACTTTATATTTCATTAAAGCTGCAGTCCGTAAGTTTTGCCTCTTTGTCGCCATCTCTGTTTGAAACCTGCAATTGCAATTGTTTGCATGGGTTGTGCATCGGCACGGCTCAGCATGGATGAATCTAATGTTTTCTGTGAATACTGTACTTTGGAATCATATTGTATGACCAAAATAAGAATTTTCATTGGAAAATATCATCTGAATAAGTATGTCTGCCACTTTTGTTCCGACTAACTGAGAAAAAAAAAAGCATTATGATTATTCGCGCTACCTAATGGTGATTAAATCTACGATCGCTTAGCTCATATCACATCAAACCGTGCAAATTATTATTATTCTTATACTTTGTTCTCAAATTGTTAACAATATCATCATTGCGTGACTGTATTTAGTGTGTATTTAGCGTTACCTGTAGATTTCAATTTCTGTACAGTCTAATCACTAACGTTAATTTGTCATACCATACAATACGCCATCAAAATAATAAGTTTAATTATTGCGGCTGCTATAAATGATCCGCCTCACATGCCATACAGCCTACTAGCTGGGACTCGTTCTTTATGTAAACAGACGTGACGCAAAAACAAACGGCGACACGCTCGAATTTCCCGCCAAAACCCACCAGTGCCATCCGAATCATTTTTATAAGCTTACCGTTGTGAATCGGGCTAAGGTAAGGAGACTGGCTGCTCAGAAATTGATTTTGGATCATTTTTAACCAAAAAAACTTACGGACTGCTGCTTTAATTAAAGCTTTATATAGCCGAGGTAGAAAACTAATTAGCCTTACTATAAAAAATCTTATGAATAATTGTGAGATCTTATATTCTGTCTAACAGCACCGTAATCAAATATTCGTTTGCCACATATCAAGTACAAAATTCATGAATGTTATTCGTTTTCATCATCTGTGTAACGACACACAGAATATCCAGCAGTTTGCCAAAGCCTGTCAAATCGTCCCGTGAGTTTACTGAGAAATCCAGAGAAGAATAATGCAAAAGGAAAAAAAAACACATTGAGGCAAGCGAGCACTCTGTACAGAAATAAACAAATCTCTTGTGAGTATGTACCTGCAGGATGTTTTTGTGCGCTGAGCCATGCCGAATCCAGCGAGGCCAGAGAAACCGAGGAGGGACTTACACGTTTCAAGCCAGGATTGTGCCTTTCTGACGTTTGACTGATGGACAGTCTGACTGACAGCATACCCTGGGAGCAACAGACCATCCATCCGCGCATGGGCTGTCACGCACCTGAAGTGAATTCACGCTGGATTTGATGAAATTAGGATGTAGGGTATTAAAACTGCATCCCAATATTGCAAACTGATGATTCAGGTAACATACTCACACTTGTACGTTCATGCATATGCATGCGTAAGCACATAAATGTTCTCACACAAAACAAACACGCATGCCAGCAGATGTTCAGGAGTTGTGATTTAAATTCTGTGCTCAGACAAATCTATTAGCAAAGCATACTAAAAAGAGATAGAAAGAGATCCTTAGAATGCAAATATAATTGAGAAAACCTGCAGCCTGAATAAAATAAATTAGAGTTGGTACAAAGGTTAGCTGACTTGAATAATTCATTCCTATTAGCTTGCTGAACCAAAACAAACCTGTCCCTGATCTCTAGTGATAAAGCAAATTCATTCTGTCGGTCTGACTGAAATGTCCTCAGCTCATATGCTCTATTCATACGGTTTCCTTTCACTATACACTTCACATAGAACTAGAAATACAACCTCCGCCCTCGCTTTACTTAATTGCTCGAGCTGATTCCGATACTCACGCATGCAGGATTAGTTTTGTTTAAAATAACCCTTAAAGGATTAGTTCACTTTAAAATTAAAATGATCCCATGATGTACTCACCCTCAAGTGTGTATGACATTCTTCTTTCTGATGAACGCAATCTGAGTTATATTGATAAATATCCCGATGCATCCAAGCTTTATAACGGCAGTGAACGAGTTTGAACCTCAAGAAAGTGCATCCGTCCATCATAAATGTACTCCGCACTGCTCCGGGGGGTTAATAAAGGCCTTCTGAAGCAAAGTGATGCATTTGTGTAAAAAAATATCCATATTAAACAAGTTATAAAGTAAAATATCTAGCTTCCACCAGACTGCCTTCCATATTCAACTTACAAAAAAACATAACTGATGTCAGTTATAGTTTTTCCGTAAGTTGAATACGGACGGCGTGTGAGGTAGCTTAAGCATTTTGAACTGCAAGAGACGTAATGTTTTCTTCGTAAGGCCATAATTTGAATTAATCGCTTTTTTTTGCATGACAGATTGATATTATAGTATAGACTAACTCTTATGACATTACTGTGAACATTGCGTTTATTTCATTATAAAAACACCGAAAAATTAAAATGAATAAAACCCATAATATTTCAACAGTCTGTGAAGCTAATCAATACATATGAAGAAAGAAAACTTTGAATGACCTCAATGTTTATTGCAATGTCTTACTGTAAAAAATGTTCGGAATTTTAATAGTAAAAGACTGTAAAAATGCAACAGAAAAAAACATGTATGCATCTTGTCAACAGTGTGTATCTTTACTATATACAGTGAAAAACTGTAATAGATCTTATGGGACATTTCATGTTATTTTTAAAGTAAAATACTGTTAAATGTACAGATTTTGGAAGTATACTTATACTTACACTGTAAAAAAAACTTACAGTAGCATTTACCGTACTGTACTGTAAAAATACACTGTCAATATTTATGTTTTATGGCATTTTTTATGGCATCTGTGTTTGCCAGTACTTTACTTTTAAAACATGGTAGAAATATCTTAGGTTTTATCACTGCAAAAAAAGAATTTTTTGTCTTATTTCAAGTACAAATACTAAAAATTCTTAAATCAAGATATATTTTCTATGCAAGAAAAAGATCAGATATTTAGTCTTGTTTCCTGGGGGGAAAAAAAATCTAAATTAAGTGCATTTTGCTTAAAACTAGTAAAATTCTCCTCCAATGGGCTAATAAAAATAATCTTAACGCAAACAGAAAACAAGATTTTTCTTTTTTACGCCATTGGCAGATAATTTGAGTAGTTTTAAGCAAAATGCACTTAATTTAGATTTCCCCCCCCCCCAGGAAACAAGACTAAATATCTTGTCATTTTTCTAGTATAGAAAATGCATCTTGATTAAATAACTTTTAAATAATTCGATTGGAAACAAGACAAAAACACCAAGTAAGAAACACTTTTATTTATTTATTTATTATAGTGATGTCACTGAACTAAAATTAATGCTAAAAAAAACTGGCAGCTGTTTTTTTGCAAGTGCTTTACTGTAAAAATATATATATATTTTTTGAAAACTTAATGAAAAGTGAAAAAAAATGACATATGGGCTTTTATTCTTTATTTCACACACATTCTTCATTTCTGTTTGATATTAAAAAGTGACTTATAGAGCCTTTAATATGTCTGTTTTTCTTTTCTGAAGTGACAAAAAATTTCTAGGTGCCAGACATCATGTCTGATGAGCAGGTGATGAATAAACAAATCAAATCAAAATACAAAAAAAAAATACAAAGATATATGGGGATGAGGACAGAATCCACCAAGCTTTAGAGCTCTGTTTCTGTGTGAGGTTGTGACCTGCGCATTGACTCACTATGTTTAACATTCAGTCAGCAGAAAGTGGGATGGCTGAACAGCATTTAGTGGGCTAAATAAATTAGGTGGGGGATCTGGGACCAAGTCATTGCTGGGCAGTGCAGCTTATTGCATATATATATATATATATATATATATATATATGCATATCCACTCTCAGTGATTGACTCTCTTGTGCACATCCCTTCATATTGATTGATTCTTTGAGCTCCATCAGTACGTAAAGTCTTGGTAAACGAAAATACTTTTTAATGTGCTGCGCTCTTGAAATAGGCAAGTGAATGTCAACAGCAATATTTCAGCGGCATTTTATTACTTACATCTGTCTTATTCACTAACTGTCTGCTTAACACTTTATTTTGAAGATCCACTTTAGACATTCTACTAACTAAAAGTAACTTTACGACTACAAGTCAACTAACTGTCAGTATTAGTAGACTGTTAGGTAATGGTTAGGTGTTAGGTTTAGTAGAGGTCAAGTTTGACTTAGTTTAACCTAATTATGACCAAACACTTACCTAAGATCTTAACTGGATGGACGTTTTAAAGTAATGAACCCCATTACTAACCGGGAAAAAACTACATTCTAGTAAAAGATTAACATTGAGGAAGAATTTTAATACACGCACACACACCTATATATATAAATATATATATATGCTTTTTCAAATGTACATTATAAGCGACTCAAACTCGCAGTGCTTTCAGATGGATCAGCATTTCGAGCTGTACTTCACTGACAAGCTGCGCATAAAAAAGTAATCGCAGCCTTTGCGATTTCATAATCGCACTAAGAATTGCGTTTAAGCGATAATCGCGTTCAAGTTCAATGTTATTTTTAGTATCGTGTGATAAATCGTGCAGCCCTATACATATTATATGTCACAAACTGCCTGTTTTGTTTTCTTTTTCATGGACTTTTCATTTGTTTCTCTCAGGTACCGGTTTCCTTTGTTCCTGTTTCCCGTTCCTCATTTTGTCCGTGGTTTTTGATTAACTCATCATCACCTGTTCGTCATTTGACTTCTATCATCTTGTGTATTTAAGTTCCTCCTTTTCATTCAGTTATTGATCGTGTGAGTGTATAAACGTATGTTTTAGCCATACACACTGTTACAAAAGCCTTTTGCCTTATGTATTACTTGGGTTTATTTTAGGTCTTATTGAAACCTATTTGAACCTTTTTCATCGTCCTCATCGGGACCATTTTAATAACAACGTGAGCTGAATATTTGAATAACAAAGTGACCCTACAATAAGCCTTACTTATTTCAGATCAACAAAAATTATATGTATTTGCATGACCTGGATTGCTTCATGACCTGGAAACTTCAGCTCTGTCACGTTTGGCTTCATATTCAGATTCCATCATAAACGTAATCTATACTACTTTATAAACTATAATAACTAGCTTTCGGCAGACGGCCATGCGCATCGATTAGCGGCGGAAGAGTGACCTCTGACCCGACGCATGACGCAATGATGAACCCAGAAGCGCAGAGGATAGATCAAAACAAAACACCGGTCATGAATTAGAAGTCTAAAATGGGAATTTTTAAAGAGAAATGTTGGAGGATTTCGATATAAGATAAGAGGAGCTTGAGTTTGTTGCACAGCTCTATTTGTTTGAATCGCGAGAGGCGTCTAAGCTCACGATACTCCTGCGTCGTACATCGTGTCAGGGGTTACTCTTGCGGCAAAAGTCGACTTGCACAGTATGCATACCCTCGTCTGCTGGAAGCTTGTTATTGGAATTTATAAAGTTTTAAATACGGATATTTTTCTTATAAAAACCCTTCAAGCATTTATTAACCCCAGGGAGTTGTATGGATTACTTTAATGATGGATGGATGTACTTTTTTGGGCTTCAAAATCTCAACCCCTATTCACTACCATTATAAAACTTGGATATATTTAAATATGTATTTATAAATTTATCTCAGATTGTGTTCGTCTCGTATTAGACGTTATTCATATACATCTAAGATGGCTTCAGGGTGAGTAAATCATGGGATTATTTTCATTTTTGAGTGAACTATCCCTTTAAGAATGAAATTTTCATTGTCCGAACGTCCCTTTTCTGTGCACATAAGTACACAACCCATTATTAGTAAATGAAACCCATTAACTAAATTTCATTGAGGGTGACTGACTTGCCAAACATAATATGCAAAAGTAACATTTTGTCCCTGTGAAGCCGAAGCGTAAAGGTCACATTCAGTCCAGTCACCCAAAGGTCTATGATTAATTATGAGCAGTCTGTGCATAGAGTGGAGTAACTTGGTGAGGCTTATTCTGCAGCGCCAAAACACATCAGCGTTACGCAGCCAAAATAAATAATGCAGAACTCATCTGACATTCCATCAGACTTCTAAATGGCATTATAATCAATAGTAGCTGTGCGCTGCGTTCCTTCAAGTGGTCTTCAATGGCCCCACCTGACATCACATCCCACAGGGGAATCCAGAACAGAGGGAAAATCCTCATCTTTATTCATGGTGCTTCTTATGATAAAACTGATTTGTGTACCGACCTCACAGTTAAATGAATAATATTGACTTTAGAAGAGCTGGACCACAGTGCAAACATTTACCAAACCAAATATCAAAGCGCGTTATCTACAAGTAGTGAGGGATTTTAGTTCCTTATCTATTTCTAATGTCTAGTACAGGCTTGTTGTGAATTTATATTCTGTTATATTAAGCAGTCTGTATTATGTTATTATATTCGATATTAATTTAAATCTTAACAAATTAACTTTGTGTACTCCTCAATCGAGTGAACATTGCTGCATATTCTCTTAGTAATCATTCAAGTAAACAGTAATAAAGAATGAAGAAATAAATTTATATTATTGGCATAATAGACAGCAGCAGGTCTATTAGTCTGTTTTTACACTCCAAGGTCTAATGCATAAATTCAATATTTTGACACAAATCCAATCTTTGTCCATTCACTGAAGACATAACTGACTGTGTTTACATCAATACCTTGGCAAGACTGAGGAAGACCACGGAGAGCATTTTGACCACGTGTTTTCATTGAGAACATGCACAAATACAAATACTTGTACATCAGTGCAACTTTGCACCACACCAACAGCATTCCTCATTAGAAGCGCCAACATAAGCTCATCGAGAAAACGAGTCTCTGATGCATGATGAATAAGCGAATATATGTTGTTGTTTGTGTAACAAAGTTCTTAAGAACGGGAAGAAGGAGGCGGGAACCGGCGAACATTCGACAAACTTTTAATAAACTCAAAACCAAACAATAAAACGAAAGTAGAAGGGCAGCAGTTCCTCACGGCGACTGCCCCCACACAAACAAAATAAAACACAACATAAAATCCAGGCCTGGTCCTCTCTAGTCCTTCACTGTTGTCGCTCCTCTTTTATGCTTCCGGAGCTCCTCCGTGAGAGATCCGAGACCGGTGCGCCGAGCAGCTGAAGCTCATTATCTCTCGCGGCTCTCGCCCACCCTGCTCGTCACATACCCCCATCGCCCCTCGCAGGCCGGGGGGTACCCACAAGACTGCGCTTACTCCCCCCCGGGGGCCAGTCTCGGCGGCCGCAGCACCTGGGGGTAAGGACAGACGAGACGAGAGAAAAGGAGACGAAAGCACAAGGAGCGACAAAGATGAGAGAGTGGAGAGAGGAAAAAAAAAAAATTCGTGGTCCGGCTCCCAGACACACTGCCGCTCGGTCCTCAGCCAGCCGAGAGGCTCTTCCTCGCGGTGCCATGCGATGGTACTGGACGCTCGGTGGACGGCCCGATCCTCCTCCGCCCCCTGGTGGCCGGCGATGGCTCCTCCGGCTGAGGGCAGCCGGCAGCGAGTCCGCCGATCCCTGCTCCTCCCCATCATGGCGGCAGGCAGCAGGCTCCGGCCCCCGGCGAACGGCGGCGACTCCTCCGCTCCCTCCTGGACGGCAGCCATCCCACCTCGTCCCAGGAGCACGGCAGCGAGCTCTCCGTCCCACCGGTTTCTCACTCGCTCCAGCACCACCGCCTCGGGCAGCCACTCGCGGTCTTCTCTCCCGCGCTGCCCGACCTCCTCAGCACCGCGATCCCCCTCAGCAGCGAGGACTTTTCCTTCCTCCCGGGTTTCGGCACCAATGTAACAAAGTTCTTAAGAACGGGAAGAAGGAGGCGGGAACCGGCGAACATTCGACAAACTTTTAATAAACTCAAAACCAAACAATAAAACGAAAGTAGAAGGGCAGCAGTTCCTCACGGCGACTGCCACCCACACAAACAAAATAAAACACAACATAAAATCCAGGCCTGGTCCTCTCTCGTCCTTCACTGTTGTCGCTCCTCTTTTATGCTTCCGGAGCTCCTCCGTGAGAGATCCGAGACCGGTGCGCCGAGCAGCTGAAGCTCGTTATCTCTCGCGTCACCTCATGGCTCTCGCCCGCCCTGCTCGTCACAGTTTGCATTATATAAAACAAGCTCCACATGTATAGCCATACCTAGTAAACTTGCTTAGAAGCTCACCTGGTACAGAGTGCTTGAAAACATGCATGAAGCAACATAATATAATTTTGCAGAAATTTCTCCATGTGTATGTGTGGCAAGTCGGGGGCCGAAAGCCACGGGAACGTAGCATCACCTGCACGCCATTGTAACGCTCGGGGTGGAAGCACAGAGACTGAGGACAGACTTAATATTAAGTCAATTATTCAACAAGACAGGATCAGGATACAAATGGCACGAGCATGTAACTTTTAACGACGAACAATGACAAGACTGACACAGATGGAATAAATACACAGGAACACACGAGGATAACAAGCAGGGCACAGGTGACAGACATGACCGATTACGAGACACAGGTGGTGACGATGAACTAATAAGGACACAATGACAGGCGGGAGAACAACACAGAGAACATGTGACAGAACTCAAAACAAAGAGCACATGTGACGATGACGGGACTAGAATACAAAACAAAGAACATGTGACAATGGCAGGACTGGGGAACAGAATAGACAGATAGACATGGACACGATTATGACAGCCATGAGGCCAGTCTCGAGTCTCATGGAGGAGCTCCGGAAGGATAAAAGTGAAGGACGAGAGAGGAGCAGGCCTGGACCATCATGTTGGTATTTTGTTTTAGTTTAAGAGGCGGTCGTCCCTGAGGGGCTGTCGCTTCATTTTGTTGTTTGTTTATTTTGGGCATTAAAAGTTAGGCTGAGCATTCACTGGTTCCCGCCTCCTTCTTCCCTTAACTTTAAACCTTGTTACGGTACGTTTTTCAAATGAGCCTGGGTTGTGAAGCCTAAAAAAGATTCAGAAATGATTGATTAATTATGTTGGCTTGACAAAACATGCTAGCAACATGCAAAGAAATGCTAGCAAAGTGGTAAACATGTTAATTTATGCAAGCAAAGTGCTAAATAATGCTAGCAAAGTGCTAATTCATGTTAGCAAAGTGGTAACTCATGCTAACAATGTGGTAAAACATGGCAGCAACATGCCAATTCATTCAAGTGTTAAACATGTTGGCAACATGCTAATTCATGCTAACAACATAATTCATGTGAGCTAGCAGTGTTAAACATGCAAATTTATGCTGGCAAAGTGTTAAATAATGCTAGCAAAATGTTAATTCATGCTAGCAGTGTTAAACGTTAATTTATGCTAGCAAAGTGCGAAATAATGCTAGCAATATGGTAAAACATGGTAGCAACATGCTAATTCATGTTAGCAAAGTGGTAATTCATGCTAACAATGTGGTAAAACATGGCAGCAACATGCCAATTCATTCAAGTGTTAAACATGTTGGCAACATGCTAATTCATGCTAACAACATAATTCATGTGAGCAATGTGCTAAAACCTGCTAATTATTGCTAGCAAAACGGTAATTCATGCTAACAAAATCCAAAATCATGTTAATACTGTGGTACATGTTAAATCATGCTAACAACATTCTTACAACATGGTAAAAAATGTTAATTAATACTAGCAATGTGTTAAATCATGCTATGAATGTGTTAATTCATGTTAACATGTTAAAACATGCTAGCCATATGTTTAGACATGCTGATTAATGTTTGTTTCATGTTAAATAATGTTAGCAACGTCAATTCATGTTGACAAAATGATAAAATATGTTAGCAACATGCTAATTTATGCTAGCAATGTGTTCAAACATGTTCATTTTTGTCAGCAGTGTGATAAAATGTGCTACTTCATGCTAGCAATTTGTTAAAACATCCTAACAACATTGTAGTTCATACTAACAATGTGTTAAATCATATTAGCAACATGCTAATTCATGCTAGCAGTGTGTTGAAACAAGCTAGCAAAATGCTAAAGCATGTCAACAATGTTTTTTTACTTGATTTAGAAGATATTTTAAACTTTGTCATCAAATTATACTCATCTAATTTTATTTATACTATTCTGTACTGAATGAAATTAAGAATATTTTTAACCAACATTATATGCAATGCATTCTGGCATGGGACACATGTGACGCTGCGCTAAACGAGGTATCTTATAAGCCAACATAAGGTTGGACCAATCCTACATTTGGAGCTGTGATGCCTTGAAATACTGTCTAGATAAGCAGCTGAGGTATTGAAACAGAGCCACTGTTTCCTTATCAGTCCGTCAGCTAGTGAAACCAAGCACCTCGGTACACCTGACAGGCTTCTCTCTGACCCAGGATTTCAGGTCTGTTATAAGGACAAACAAGCTGATTTGCACTGCACTATCATACCCTTCCAAAACAGCAGGGGTATAATGAAGCCATTTGTCAAATCCACTCTATGGGAACAGCAGCAAAACACGAATCCAGCACAACCTGCCAGTTTTCCTAGAACAAAGCAGGCAGGAAATAGAAGTGTCCTTCTAAATGTTTTGAAATAAATTGTTATTGCTTTAGGCTATTATTCCCTCAGGTGTGTTATCAAGAGCAGTCGGATGAATAGCTGAAACAAAACGGGTTTGGAATGCAAAGACTCTTCTGACTTAATTATTTGGGCTCCCAGTTGAGTTGGTAGACACATTTAGAATGATGCAACAATAAATAGCCATACATTAAATTCACAATTGGGTCTCAATTCAGTCAAGTTCTCTCTCATGCGCTAAGCATGTATGCAGCATATGCAAATGCACAACAAGCTAGACATCCCAACCGTTCAACATAAACTTGACAGGGTGATAATGAAACAGTGGTGCACGCTCGAGCCAGTTAACCAGCCAGCAGGTGTTTCCAAAGCCACCGCTCACACTTTGTCACACCCCTAACAGTGCTGTTAGATGGTAATGTGCAAATGAGCTTTGTTAAGCAGTCATTATATTGTAATGAATAATGTTGCTCTGGGGAAGCACTAATTCAAAGTTGGTTAATTATCACAGTCATCTCTGTGACAATGCGGCACTGTAATACTTCGAGCGGCCCACACTTTCCCTATTCATCCTTGTTGATGCTGAACATACTGCTGGTTTATTCCTCTTGAAGATGAAGGATCTCTCGGAGGGGAGTCAGATATGTCCTCAAAAGCTAATCGATCTGCGCTGTTTATCCAGGGGAAAAGCGAGATGTTCCCTGTTTCCTGCCGATTATATTTGTACTGAGGTTTAGGGCGACTCAAGCCGAACTAATCTATATTGCCTTGTAGTTTTTCACCCGCAATGGATTCCACTTGAGTTATCCTTTTCTGGTTCTGACACCCTTCTTGGCAAACTCTCCCCACCTTCAAGTGTGACCGTATTCCATATTTCCGACTTACGTACTCGTTTTTATTTATCTTATTTCATGGCCAGCTTCACTACTCTATTTTTTCAGATACAACAAGAGGCCGTTTGGGGTCACCTAACATGCTTTGCTCAAGGTGGCAATGCAAAAGTGTGATCACAGCTATTCTCTAATTCCTGGACCACTGATAATTCGTACTGACCCTTTTGAATCCTTAAGCACAGAGCTTAAACTCACAAGCTTGATTACACTCTGATTACCCGGGTCAAAGATACTTTAATTATACCCTTGCTGTATCGCGTCGCAAAAAGTCTGCTGCGTAAAGCTGAAGTATGTTTCAGTTGCCTATTTGCCGCTACATCTTTGCACAATTATGCGTTTATGACCTTAAAACACTTTTACCATAGTGCATGATTTCTAAACGAACACATTTTGAAGTTTGCATAACATTACAAGCTGCATTTGTATGGCTTTTCTGACAGTAAACTTGCTCGTTAGCTCACCTGGTACAGCAGTGCATGTAGAGCTCTTGGATACGAGTCACAATAAAGCAAAACGCAAAGATTTGCAAGAAAACAAAGCTGTTTTTATCTCACATTTGCTTTTGACTGGACATTTCACTTTGAAAGTGCTGCGAAACGAGCAAAAAGCAGTGAAATATAATGTTGCATTTTTTCCTCAATGATCCTGGGTTGCGGAATTTACTGTAGTAATTGGAGGGTCCACTAAGTGGCAACAATCACACCCGCCAGTGACTTTTAAGAACTTGAAATTTAGAAATGAGTTTGCACATTGCTAGCATGAATTGATATGTTTAACACGTTATTATGAATTATCATGTTGCTAGCATGTTGTAGCATATTGTTAGCATGACTAAGCCCTTTGCCAGCTTGAATTAGCATGTTGCTAACATGAAATAGCATGTTTAACACTTTTCTAGCATTAATTAGCACGTTGCTAGCATGTTTTAACACTTTGTTAGCATGAATTAACATGATTTTACACATTGCTCGCATGTTTTAACTGATTGATAACATGAATTAGCATTAACATAATTAACATGTTATTACAATTAATTAACATGCTAACACGTTTTACCATTTTAACATGAATTAACATTCTAATTCATGCTTACAAAGTGTTAAATGATGCTACCAATGTGCTAAAAGATGTTAGCATCAATATGCAAATTCATACAAGCAAAGCATTAAATCATGTTAACAATGTGTTAAAACATAATTCATGCTAATAACGTGATAAAAATGCTAGCAAATTGCTCAATCATGCTAATAACATGGTAAAACATTTTATCAATATGCTAAAACATGTTAATTCATACTAGCAAAGTGTTAAATCATACCAACAAAATTGTAAAACATGCTAGCAACATTTGAATTCATGCTAGTAAACATGTTACAATTAATGCTAACAACATTCTAAAACATGTTGCCAACATAATTCAACTTAGCAATGTGCTAAACCTGCTAATTCATGCTAGCAAAATGGTAATTCATGTCAGCAACATGTTAAAACATGATAGCGATGTGATAATTCATCGTAGCAACATGTTGCTAGCATGTTTTACCATTTAACATGAATTAACATGCTAATTAATGCTTACAAAATGTTCAATGATGCTAGCAATATGCTAAAAGATGTTAGAGATATGCAAATTCACACAAGCAAAGCATTAAATCATGTTAACAATATGTTAAAACATAATTCATGCTAAAAACATGTTAAAAATGCTAGCAAAATGCCAAATCATGCTAATAACATGGTAAAACATTTGATCAATGTGCTAAAACCTGGTAATTCATACTAGCAAAGTGCTAAATCATACTAACAACATTATAAAACATGCTAGCAACATGTAAATTCATGCTAGTAACATGAAAAACATGTTACAGTTAATGCTAACAACATTCTAAAACATGTTGCCAACATAATTCATCTTAGCAATGTGCTAAAACCTGCTAATTCATGCTAGCAAAATGGTAATTCATGTCAGCAACATGTTAAAACATGATAGGGATGTGATAATTCATCGTAGCAACATGTTGTTAGCATGTTTTACCATTTTAACATGAATTAACATGTTAATTCATGCTTACAAAGTGTTAAATGATGCTAGCAATATGCTAAAAGATGTTTGCAATATGCAAATTCATACAAGCAAAGCATTAAATCACGTTAACAATATGTTAAAACATAATTCATGCTGATAACATGTTAAAAATGCTAGCAAAGTTCTGAATCATGCTAATAACATGGTAAAACATTTTATCAATGTGCTAAAACCTGTTAATTCATACTGGCAAAGTGCTAAATCATACTAACAACATTATAAATCATGCTACCAACATGATAAACATTTTACAATTAATGCTAACAACGTTCTAAAACATGTTGCCAACATAATTCATCTTAGCAATGTGCTAAACCTGCTAATTCATGCTAGCAAAATGGTAATTCATGTCAGCAACATGTTAAAACATGATAGTGATGCGATAATTCATCGTAGCAACATGTTGCTAGCATGTTTTACCATTTTAACATGAATTAACATGCTAATTCATGCGTACAAAGTGTTAAATGATGCTAGCAATATGCTAAAAGATGTTAGCAATATGCAAATTCATACAAGCAAAGCATTAAATCATGTTAACAATATGTTAAAACATAATTCATACTAAAAACATGTTAAAAATGTTAGCAAAGTGCTGAATCATGCTAATAACATGGTAAAACATTCTATCAATGTGCTAAAACATGTTAATTCATACTAGCAAAGTGCTAAATCATACCAAAAATTGTAAAACATGCTAGCAACATGTGAATTCATGCTAGTAACATGATAAACATGTTACAATTAATGCTAACAATGTTCTTAATCATGTTGCCAACATAATTTATCTTAGCAATGTGCTAAAACCTGCTAATTCATGCTAGCAAAATGGTAATTCATGTCAGCAACATGTTAAAACATGATAGCGATGTGATAATTCATCGTAGCAACATGTTGCTAGCATATTTTACCATTTTAAAATGAATTAACATGCTAATTCATGCTTACAAAGTGTTAAATGATGCTAGCAATATGCTAAAAGATGCTAGCAATTTGCAAATTCATACAAGCAAAGCATTAAATCGTGTTAACAATATGTTAAAACATAATTCATGCTAATAAAATGTTAAAAATGCTAGCAAAGTTCATTAGCAATGTGCTAAACCTGCTAATTCATGCTAGCAAAATGGTAATTCATGTCAGCAACATGTTAAAACATGATAGCGATGTGATAATTCATCGTAGCAACATGTTCCTAGCATGTTTTAGCACTTTGCTAACATGAACTATCATGTTGCTAGCATGCTTTAGCACGTTGATGGCATTAATTAGCATTTTGCTAACATGTTGTACTAGGAGAGTTATTAAGCTTTGCTAACGATAGACAGCTTAAATACTCTATAAATCTTATTTGTACAAAAATATTGACCCCCTCAATATAATCTATGGATCTTTTCATAGTTTTGATTGTCCGTTTAACGAAAATCGTAAGTCGAGTTTGAAAATAGAGACAGCCTGAAGGTCTGACCCGAGTTTGGTGGTGGTAGCTTGAAAGCTCCAGGAGGAGATACCGTCCACATTTTGGCTCAGAAGAATAATAATACGTTTTTAAAAAAAGTTACTTTGTCAAGCCAACATAACAACAGAAGACGAAAGAAGAAACAAAAATGAATGTGCGAGAAGTTCAAAAGCTAAGTTTACATTTACAATCCGGTCCACCCAATTCCACAGGCTAGTTGTAACGTTATGGGTGTTCAGGAACAGGCAGATGACTGAAGTACTCTTCAAACACTTTAATATAAACTTGTAAAACAGACAGGAAACAAAATAACACCATGTACAAAACTTTAACAACGGACAAGGACTGGACTGACACAGAGGGAATAAATACAGAGAGACACAAGGGGATAACGAGCAAGGCACAGGTGACGGACATAATGACAAACGAGACACAGCTGACTGAAATGAACTAATGATTAGACAAGCACATGGGAAAACAAAGATCACATGACAACAGATGAAAGCAAAACAAAGGAACATGTGACTAGATATGACACTAGTAGAATGTTTAATTTGTACTTCACTCATTTAGTTCAATCCTACAAAATCACTTTATTAAATATGCAGTCTGAACTATGTTATTACAACCATTAATATCTTTAAAAGGATTTTACACATATTCTCGTTCTTTGCGTTGTTAGCTTATTAGTTTAAAATGCCTCTAGTTGATTAGCTTTCTAGCTTAGCCATCTTATGTTGCAATGTGGAAATACGCTATTTAAACACCAGTGTTTGCAGTATCAAGATCATTTTTGTAATGGAAGTAGAAGCCTTGCATGTTACCAATGGCCATGCCAGCTCCTACGTTAAAAATAAGGTGTATACTTCACACAAATTGTACATGACAGCGTATATCCAAACGAGCATATTTTGAAAGGCTAGACTGCATTACCGTGTGCAAGACAGGTGGAAAAAACAAAGCACGCAGGCTTAAGAGGACAGGCTGACAACACTCCGTCCTTCTTTACGTAACCAGCAGTCTGTGAGCAATTAATCATTCTGGCAACTCCCTTATTATTAATGTCACACTTTCTGGAATCGTAGCACGTGACCTTCACCTCGTGCATCACCACTTTAGAGGGCTGTAGAAGAGTCTGTGTTGTGATGTACTCATGGTTGTGGATTTTTTTTACTCGTTTCTCACCCAGGCACACTGACTCAAGCGCCCATGTTTGTTTCTGAAGTCTGCTACGTGTACCGACACATGTCACCGAACATAAGCAGAGACACGAGCCTCGTTCTGTAGAGAGAAGCGGCTGGCAAGAATCACTCCTCATCTTGACCGCTCCAGTCAGCCTTGCGTAATGCAACTGACTTCCTGAGCATCTGCCCCGCTCTGAATGGGAGGAGTCACCTTGTGTGATTCTTCAGTCTGCTACTGAGGCGGAGGCTCGGCTCACTCCTGTAGTCTGTCAGAAGACATCAGGCTCACAGCTGACACCAGACTCACTCAGTCAGCCCGCTGACTGCAACCTTGCAGGATTCGCCTGCTGCACATTAGTCTAGTCAAGTCTCTTTCACATACACTGAATTGGCAGCCAAAAGATTCACATTTTGGTGCAATTTCTTTTAAATTGTGCACTTGCAAAAACTGTTTATTAATACTTGCAGCCAAACTCTTCCCAGTAGTGGTGAACCTACAGCAAATCTTAGGGTAAAACAAATAGACATGTTGTGCCAAAACGTTGCCAAATTTTGTTTCTTCAAATTTGGACAAGCAAAAATTGGACCTGTGGACTTTTAGAAAATACATTTAGTTAGATAATAAAACTGTCACACGATTTTCCCCCCGAGTGCCTGGAAAAGCGCCGCCTCAGTATCATTTCCACCACATCTCAAATTATGTATTGCATTTTGGATTATTTGGTAGAAATTGACATTTTTAGGGAAAAATGGCAGCATATTCTGTTAGATCTGTTAGTTGTTACAGATCAGGCATAACATTATGACCACCTTCCTAATTTTCCCCTTTTGCTGCCAGACCAGCCCTGACCCGTCGAGGCATGGACTCCTCTAGACCTTCAGGGTGTGCCATAGTATTTGCATCAAGGCTGTGTTCCAGTTCGTTTCTTTAGGCCCTTCCCTCGCTAACTTCACTCAGTCTCGTTGACTCGGCTATGCGTCATTGCTTATGTTGCATGAGTAGATACTACTAGCGGAACTTTTGCAAAGGGCCAAACTGGAACATCCTAAGCCCTTGATCACTTCTGCTGGAGTTTCTTTATAATTTAATTTTTTTAATGCAGCTTTCTATGTGTATATATGTGTCTTAAATATTAAAAAAAAAAATCGTGGCCACGACTGGAGTTGGGCTTGTAACCTGAAGGTTGCTGGTTCGATTCCCACGCTGGCAGGAATTGAAGGTGGGGATTGTGAATAAACAGCACTCTCTCAACCTTCAATACCATGACTAAAGTGCCCTTGAGCAAGACACCTAGCCCTTGATTGCTCCCCTTGTAAGTCGTTTTGGATAAAAGCGTCTGCTAAATGATGAAAAATGAAAAATGAAAATCGAGGGAGCGAGGGTCATAGCACATCCCACAGATGCTCGATTGGAACTTTTGCAAAGGGCCGAACTGGAACATCCCAAGCCCTTGATCACTTGGAATCTGCAGGAGTTTTTTTATAATTAAATTTTTTTGTATACATGTGTGTCTTAAATATTTAAAAAAAATTGAGGGTCATAAACTTCCCTCGTCCACTCCACGACGTGGAACGCACTTCAAAATGGCGGCAGGGATTCCCCTAAGAGGAAGTGCTTTGGAAAGTTCGCGAGTGAGTGGCTAAAACTGGAGTGAAACACAGCCCAAGATGTTCGCAGCAGATCCTTTAAGTGATGTAAATTGTGAGGCGGAGCCTCCATGGATCGGACTCGTTTGTTTGGCACATCCCACAGATGCTCGATTGGATTGAGATCTGGGGAATTTGGAGGCCGAGTCAACTCCTCAAACTCAATGTTGAGCTCCTCAAACCATTCCTGAACCATTTTTTCTTTGTGTCAGGAGCATTATCCTGCTGAAAGAGACCACCAGGGAATACCGTTTCCATGAGAGGATGTCCGTGGTCTGCAACAATGCTTAGGTAGGTGGTACGTGTCAAAGTAACGTCCACATGGATGGCAGGACCCAATGTTTCCCAGCAGAACATTCCCAAAGCAATACACTGCCTCCACCGGCTCGCCTTCTTCCCCTAGTGCATCCTGGTGCCATGTGTTCCCTAGGGAAGAGACGCACACTCACCCAACCATCACGTGATGTAAAAGAAAACTGATCCATCCAACCAGACCACCTTCTTCCATCGCTCCGTGGTCCAGTTCTGACGCTCACGTCCCACTGTTGCCTCTTTCGGCGGTGGACAGGGGTCAACATGGACACCCTGACTGGTCTCATCCAAGCAGCTCCATAAACAACAAACTGATGCTCTGTGTGTTCTGACACCTTTCTATCATTGATTTCTTGAGCAGTTTGAGCTACAGGAGCTCGTCTGTTGGATCGAACCACACGGGCCAGCCTTCGCTCCCCACGTGCATCAATGAGCCGCCCATGACCCTGTCGCCGGTTCACCACTGTTCCTGCAGACCGGGAACACCCCACAAGAGCTGCAGTTTTGGAGATGCTCCGACCCAGGCAACAATAAAGAGTTTGGCACTAATGGCAAACAGTTTCATGGCAAATCTTTGGCAAATATGCAGCAAAAGAACAGACTTGTTGAAAAGTGCACTGTAAATCACGGCTTTGGGAACGGTTGTGTTTAATGCCACAGTAAACGATGAAGCTGTGAGCTGCTTATCCAATGTTTTATGAAGACAATGCCAGCTTTATGCCAACTGACAGTCCATCTTCATCAGTTGGCTAAAGTATCAGGCTCGGATGCGCTGCACACATGGGGTGTGATCAAAAAGTCAGGGTGGTTCTGACAATCATTGAAACATTCCAATCATTTTAGAAAGGGCTCTCCATGGGCGGGATGGAAAGCAATTTTCCATTTAATTCGCCCTCTAGACATCAGGTTTCATCACAATGGTTCCAAAAGTGAAGATGATCCAAAACAAGCCAAAAGTTCAGTTCTATTAATCTAAAGTTAATACAGCACAGAGAATTGTCAGTAGTTGACAATTTTGTTTAAATGCTTTCTTGTGATTTCCCAAATGTCACTCTGTAGGAGGCCAGTTTAGATGGATCAGTAATGAGACTCTGCATATCCCTTGCGTCCCTCCGTTTTGGCAGGCGCCCACTGTGAACTGCCTCTGGTGACTGGACACGCTTCCACATTTTTTGATATAAATGTGTTTCTCACAACCAAGACAGTTTAAGTGGAAGAAAACATCTTAGGGGCAGTTTGGGGGTGAGATTCACATATTGATGCCAGCTAATTTTAGACATTAATCGAGAAACTGATGAAGTATTATGTATTTATGAAATCCCGTTGCTTAGTTTGATGTTTATTCATTGTTCGGGCCAATTTTAATATGTCATCCAAATATATAATATAACATATAATAATGAAAAGGAAAAATCTAGTTTAAAACGTGCCTTAAAACCTTGGTGAATTAATATAAATTATTAAGTATCATATATCTGAATTAAATAGGTAATGAATGATTAATTCATTTTTTTTTGAGAAGTGACACCACATTAAATTAAACAACCTGAACTTGTCATGTCATTTTTTTGCTGTTTATTTTACTTTCATTTTGCAGACGAACAAAAAAAAAAAAATCTAATATTAATAAGGAGTAAAGAAGTTTTGCTAAAATATTATAATATTAATATTTTTATTATAATCTTCGGTGAACATCCAAATGCAGTATTTGTTTTTAAGGTTAAACCAGAATCGTAAATCCAAAAGAGAAGGTCAGGCAAAAGGTCAAACACAGTCCAAACGTGAAACAAGGTCCAAGACACACAGAAATCCAGGGAGACAAGCACTGGGAACCAGGATGATGCTCAGAAATGCAGTGTGAAACTAACAAGACTTCGCAGTGAGTGAAGAAACAAGTCGTTGTATGTATCAATTGAATTTTTAATAAAAAAAGAAAAAAACATGTCAATAACTCATTTATTAGTATTAACCAAATCACAGCAAGTGCTCTTTCCCTTTTTCTTTTGTCTCAGATCATAAAAACAGCTGTGATGACTCTCTTGAAAAATAAAACCATTCTCGGTTGAAGTAATTAAGACGTGTTGTCAAAAACTGACTGCGGATATTAACATCTGTCCTTGAATTGGTTTCATGAGGAATTGTGGATCATTGGAGAATTGTTATTGAGATAATTCCAACTAGAGCTGGTATTTCAAGTTAAAAATCTTCACAGCAGTTTTGATTTCACTGGTGTAATGCCTAAGACTCTGACCGTTCAGTTATTTTAGTGTTTGGTACTGGATGCAAAGAGGCAGCATGTGAACGAACTTAAGCTGATTCCTGTGCAGAGAGCAGCTTTTGCCTCAGGCAGAGGAAATGTGTGTGTGTGTGTGTGTGTTTCTGCGCCTTTCTGCTAGACAGGAACCCTACCACAAAAATTGAGCTTTCTCATGCCTGGAGAAACTCATTATGTGCGCTGTTTCATGTGAAAGCCAGAGAGTCATGGTCAGATGCAAAAGTAGCCTCAGTAAGAGAAGCTGTGGCACTATTGAGAGAAACGTAACATTCAAGTAGACAAAAGTAACACTCTCACTAAAACAGAAAGAACGGTTTGAGGAAACATTTTACTAGACTAATATGTTGCTTTAATTTAAATTAGATTAAAAAAATAATATATATATATATATATTGTATATATTTTGTCTGACCCAGGATGTGGGTCAGACAAAAACTACCCAAACGCTGGATTATTACGTCTGACCCAGGATCTGGGTCAAACACAAACCACCCAACCGCTGGGTTAGTACGCCTGGCCCAGGATATGGGCCAAACAAAAACTATCAATCCCTGGGTTATTATGTCTGACCCAAGAAAACTACCCAAACGCTGGGTTATTACATCTGGCCCAGGATCTGGGTCAAACAAAAACTACCCAAACGCTGGATTATTACGTCTGACCCAGGATCTGGGTCAAACACAAACCACCCAACCGATGGGTTAGTACGCCTGGCCCAGGATATGGGCCAAACAAAAACTACCAAACCCTGGGTTATTATGTCTGACCCAAGAAAACTACCCAAACACTGGGTTATTACATCTGACTCAAGAAAACTACCCAAATGCTGGATTATTACGTCTGACCCAGGATCTGGGTCAAACACAAACCACCCAACCGATGGGTTAGTACGCCTGGCCCAGGATATGGGCCAAACAAAAACTACCAAACCCTGGGTTATTATGTCTGACCCAAGAAAACTACCCAAACGCTGGGTTATTACATCTGGCCCAGGATCTGGGTCAAACAAAAACTACCCAAAGGCTTAGTTATTACATCTGGCCCAGGATCTGGGTCAAACAAAAACTACCCAAAGGCTTAGTTATTACATCTGGCCCAGGATCTGGGTCAAACAAAAACTACCCAAACGCTGGGTTATTACGTCTGACCCAAGAAAACTACCCAAACGCTGGGTTATTACATCTGGCCCAGGGTCTGGGTCAAACAAAAACTACCCAAATGCTGGGTTATTACATCTGGCCCAGGGTCTGGATCAAACAAAAACTACCCAAATGCTGGGTTATTACATCTGGCCCAGGATCTGGGTCAAACAAAAACTACCCAAATGCTGGGTTATTACATCTGGCCCAGGATCTGGGTCAAACAAAATTTACCCAAACACTGGAAAAATAACCCAAAAAATTACCCAAAAACCTCAACCCAGGAGTTGGGTAGAAAAAATAACCCAAGGTTTTTTAGAGTGTATGTTTCAATACTTTCTCTTATTCCAGTTTAATGCAGAGACAACTATAGGTAAGCCATTAATAGGTTGGTTTAATTTTTTCAGTTCAGTGGTGCAGAAATGACATACTTCACCTTTAAGCTCCGTAAAAATGGTATAAGAGGATGTGTTACTCTGGAGTGAAATTAGCAACCATTATATTCAAAATCAAAAGCACAGCATGAACGATCCTTTCTGATCCCCACGCCAGCCATTAGTTAATTGATTGGGCGCAGAGCACCGTTCACTGTGTTTAGCTCTTTATTTGAGAATGTTTCTCTTTTAAACCAAGAAACTTCAGGAAAAAAATGGAAAAGAAAACCTTTCAGTCTCTTGAAACCACACTCCTTCAAACCACAACTTACGATTGTGTCATACTTTAGTCACATACATGTTTCTTTCTTAACGTATTGAAGAGTTTTGAAGATTATTCATGCTGCTTTTTTCCGCACAACAACAGTAAATAGTGACATTGGGCTGCCAATCTCCAAAATGGACAAAAAGCATCACGTTTTGAGGTTTGAGGCAAGATCTGGGTGCAGCAGTATCTTTTAATATCAATAAATCACACAAGAGAAACAAATGATGAAGCAAACTGAGGGCTATAAATACACAGGGTAACTGAGGAAAACAAGGAGCAGGAGGGGACTCATCAATAAACTAATGAGTAACCATGACAACAGATGAAACAAAGGCACAAGTAAAACAAGAAAATGCAAATTTAATCCTAACATCATAATAGTAATCCATACTTATTCTTAATTTGAAAATATAACTGGGGCATCATGTCCTTTTTATTCATTTTGTGTTTAAAGAATGGGTCTGGAACTATAAGAGATGTATAATGTTTGTACATTTACTATTCTGAAAGTAAAAATAAAATGGATGTGACTTTTGTTTTATCTCTGATCAATGCGATGTGACTTATTTTCCAGGTAATAAGGCAATCCTTAAAGGCATTCAGCCTGTTACCGATTGAATTTATTTAAGGTTGATGGGCCATGTTTAAAAGTTTGGAAAGTTTCTCAACTCTATCCCTCCAGTGGCTTGTCTTTCCTTTTTTTTCCTTGCCTTTGTGCAGTCACTGTATAATTGATTTTGCCGTGTCTTTGCTCCAGGAGACAATTAACAGCAGATTAGGCCTTTTCTCTTAAATAGTGCAACTTCTCCCAAGTCATTATTAAATCCATCACAACAGAAGAGGCGTGCGCTCATTAACATGAAAAAATAAGGTTTACGGGGAAAGCTACACTTGAAAAATTAATGCATCATGAAATCTACACTTTTTAATGTGTTTTAATGGCAGCAGTATTGTTGAATGTCCAATATTAATATTCACTTGCAAGAAGATTGACACTCAATCTGATATTTAGGCATTTTTGTCTGTGTACAGGGTAAAATTTGAGAAAAAGATGTGAATAGGGTAAAAAAAAAAACGAATAGTTTTCACCATACTTCCCCAGTGGATTGATTAAAATAAGAATTGCGTGCATTTTTTTTTATTACAAGTTTTCTAAAATTTTGTTTAAATATGCTAATTATTTACAGAAAAATGTGCTAGTTTGCATACATTTCTAGTATTAAGATCTGAACATTGGATGAAGTCAGGTTCAGAATTCTTGTTCATTTTTTATTTATTTATTTATTTTTTGTTGACATATTAGAGTCAAAGGTTTTTAAATAGGGAATTTTGGGTATCTGTTTTTATCACTTCATAATTCAGAAAATATTTTCACAATTTTTCTTCGAATTAAAATGTTGTATATAATCTGGCAAATTATATATATGAAGAAAACCCTTCAGAATATACATAGGAATAAAATTGGTGTTCGTAAGTGCTTCTGAAGTGGAGATATATGGCTATATGGAAAAAAATAATTTTGAACATATGTATTGTAATTGAAATCTATAGATACAAATAAATTAAATAAAAAAAACACATACCTAAAGATGGATTTTGGATGTTTTCTTACCACTACTCTGAAAAAAACCCCAATTTATTAAAAGCCAAAAAGCCTCAAATCGAAAAACACAGCATCTCCGTGACATGGCGACAACATTGAAGCATTGCCTTCCTTCTCTGCATGTGCCTTTGGCTGGACATTATGCTAATATGACACTTTGTGATGTAGACATTTGCAGAAGTAATATCTGGGCTTATAACAAGGCGTTTAGGCAGCTGTTCTCTGTTAGATAGAATAAATGTTTTAGGGGAGTCAGATCTTTTACATGCACAAACAGATACACTGAACACTAAATGGCATGAAAACACTTAAACGTGTCATTTAAAGGTGCACTTTGTAGTTTTTCGTCCACTAGAGGTCGCCTATTCAAAACAAAGGCGTAGCTTGATGACGCCGAGTTTGAGCGAGGAATCTTGGGACGTGTGGTCTTCACCTCACAGCCGGTGGAAAACAATCGGGACGGGACTCGGGCAGAAATCATGTGATTATTAACGTTACTGTAGTATGAAGTTGTGGAGCTGAACGAGACGCTGGAGCGATTGATAATGAGAGACGAACGACACACGCCTCGAGAGCAGCGGGACTTTTATTATGACACAGTCGCCGCTTCTTCTTCTCCGGTCATGAGGATGAGGAAACACAGCTCTGTTTATCATATTAGAGACATTTGAGTGTGTTGAAGATGATGTTGTAATGAGCGTTCGATCACCGACAAAATATATAACACTGGCCTAGTGGTTTTTGGATATTTTACTGCAAAAATTTTACATATTGCAGCTTTAACCTACGGTGGCCGAGAGAGCTCAAAGCGCTGCAAATAAGAAAACACATGCAAATAAAAAAAAAACACATGCTAATAAAATAAAAAAATGTGATCATCAGTTTGACAACACATCTTCACAACAAATGCAAACACAAAAACACGCTGCGTATACAAAAACGCGCTACATTTACAAAAAGCGCTGCAAATAGCACAAACACAACGGAAATGTTTCAAGGGGGACCCCAAAAAGTGACGGACCCTACTAGGACGTGCGTCCAAAACCAGTTCAACTCACCCTTCACTTATTCACTAATCCCTATATAGTGTACGGCATTTGAGTGCACAATGTGTTCACAATCATTAAATACTATAAAAACTGCAAACAAAAATAAACAACTGTACATTATTTCATGTATTTATTATTTTTAATAAAGTGTTTTTCAGTTTGCTAGAAGCTCACAGATGACGTGGTCGTCGAGCGCCTCAGGCGGCCGTTATGATGACGTCACATTAGTACGCTACAGATGATTAACCAATATTTTTAAATCATCCACTAAATGATCATCTCTTAAAGTTGAATGAGTGAACAACAATGCCACATATTAAAACACTTTTCTGTTAGTGAAACACATTACATTGAGTTAATGCCTACATAATATATTTTAATATTTTTTAGTTTGTGCTGTTGTCAAGTAGGGTCCGTCACTTTTTGGGGTCCCCCTTGAAACATTTCCGTTGTGTTTGTGCTATTTGCAGCGCGTTTTTGTATATGCAGTGTGTTTTTGTGTTTGCATGTGTTGTGAGGATCTGCAGCACGTGTGTTGTCAAACTGATGATCACGTTTTTTTTTTTTATTTGCATGTGTTTTTTTTTTAATTGCATGTGTTTTCTTATTTGCAGCGCTTTGAGCTCTCTCGGCCACCGTATTAACCCCTTTAAATTGAATGAATAGTTTTTATCTAATGACACGTCCATTGCAGATTTCTCCAAATGCTCTTCCAGTTGCCCACAAAACACCCCACACTCAGTCACTGACATATCATTCTTCAAGATGAGCCTAATACCAAGGTTGTTTCTATTCTTGTGCTTTGATACCAGGAAGAGTGGGATGCCGGAGATCTCCATCGGGATTTCTGACTGTCTTCAGCAATATAGACAGTACAGGAGAGCAAGGCCAACAATGCCAATCAAATCCTCGAAAACTACAATACAGCCAGAGGCATTTCAGAGAAAGCACAAACAGAAAAGAATGAAACGAAAATGCAACATAATTTTGAAAGATTATATGGGGTTAATAGTCATTTTATTTCATAAGCTTTCCTCTTCTTCCACACATCTGAATGATGTGATTAGCACTTCAAACGGACTCGGCATCTGCTGCACTTCTTCTTTAGGGCATCATCAGAGACTATGAGACTAACCCTTAATATCTGATGCTATTTGGGTCAGTCCGGTGTTTTTCTCAGCAGTGGAAGGTGGCATGACAGATTTTGGAGACAGATGAGAGGATAGTTGACATCTTGGCTGCGATCGCCATTTTGATGGACAACACTGTAAATTGTGGGGTGTTTTCACAGATGCTGGTCATCTTGGTCATGGCCCAAGGCGCTGGAACGGGTTCTTTTTATAGTAACTCAATTCACATTCACAAATGTATAAATGTAAAATGTGAAATTCCACTTCAAAATGTGGGTGAGAAATCTGTCGAAAAAATTGCATGTTTTACTTATTATTTTTTTGTACTTTACATTATTACATTTTTGAATTTATGAGATGTTTATCACAGAACTTTTACTCATTTTACACACTCATCGAAAATTATCATTCTAAAACGCACTGGTAGTCCATGAGGTTTTGACTACAATTTGAATTGTTTGATGTTAAACTTTTGTTTTAAACAAAACTACCACATTATGTTAAGTCTAAATTTGTTCGTTAAAATTGTTTAGCTAAATTTTTCATTGCTTCTTCAAAATAAAATGGCTATTTTAATATTTTTGAGCATCATAAGAAAATATGGAAATACATTATTATGGTACGTTTACGACAGGCTTTACTGTAAAAAAAAAAAAGAAAGAATTGTTGGTTTAACTTTAAAAAAGTAAGTTGCCTGAAAATGTTGAGTTCATTGAAATTAAAAATTTGAGTGAATACAACGAAGGTGATTGATTTAATGAACAGAATCTAAAAATATTATGTTATCTAAGCCACATTAATTCTTAAAGTGTTGTGATAACAAATCGTGAAAATAATATTTTATATTATTAATATTATATGTCGATTTTATACATGTTCAGTGTTCCCATCCGCCAAGGGGTCTTTAGTTTGAAAAATTTTTCCCTGAATTTGGCTATTTTTTATTGTCATTTTTGATCAAATTCCTGTATCTATCATTTTATAAACTCAAAATGTCATTCAAGAAAACCTTATGCTTTTTTTCACATTTTCAGCTTTCTCTAGTGTGTAATGTTGCTGTTTGGGCATGAAAAAGCTTTGCAACTTTGCAAAGTCACTCTAAGGGAGTTATTCTCAATTATAAAGTATAATACTCAATGTGATGTAACTGGCTTTGCTAGCTATATTTTTAATCCATTATACAGTGTTTCCAAAATCTGCAAGAGGCGAAAAGAAGGACAATGGAAAATATTGCAGAGGGAGCAAGAAGCCAAGAGGACCCTGTGGCTGTATAATATGCATTAATATTGCATATATGTATATTGTATATGTGTGTATTTGTGTGCCATGCGCTGTGTGGGAGAATGTGCTGTTGGCTTGCATGAAAATGTGAACTGAAACAATGAGCCTAAGCGGAGATGTGTTTGGAGGAAGCCCAATTACTGCCGCAGCTTCCAAGTAGCATATATAAGACTTACATCACACAGAACAATGTGGATATATTAGTCCACCCACATGTAGCCAGAGTGTTTTTGTGCGTTTGTATGACTGTTAGGTGGTAGAAAGTTATTAACAATGCACTTTAACAAAAAAAAGGCACTTGCGTCGCTTCGTAAAACTGAGGTTAAACCACTAGAGTCACATGGATTACCTATATGATGTCTTTACTACCTTTCTGCGGCTTGAAAATGGTAGTTGCGTAGCTGTCAATTGAGGGACAGAAAGATGTTCATTTGTGTTCTGAAAAAAAAAGAAAAGTTCCACAGGTTTCGAATGACATTTTTAGGTGAACTAACACTTTAAAACATAAGACAACTCAATGCGTAATTCAAAATGTGGGCAAAACACATGTGAAAAATCAAACAGATATTTCCTTCATAATAAAACAGTACACTGGCCCTAGACTTTTCTTAGAGTGATGTAGACATGCACAAAACATCAAACCAGCTGGAATTTATTTGAAAGAAACACAGCACAAGCACAATTTTCATGCATTAAAAAAATATGAAATATGATCAAATGTGATGAAGCACCTGTGCTTGCTTCGCAAGGACACCTGTGTAAACTGACACTAAAATCACTACAAATCAGAGCAGATGTTTAAAAGTCACTGCAAAAATGGCTCAGAAAATAGTTCTAAGAAAAGGTCTAGCTTCATTTGTTTGTTGATTTGACACTTTAATTAAACGAAATTCATACATTTCCAATGTGGCTTAAATGTCTTAATTTAGGGCCATTTTACTGCATTGATTAGGATTTCTAAAAGAAATTTTGCGCTGATGTTTGTAGATTTTTACAAATGAAGAGCAAAAACTGTCATAACTGTGTTGCTGGCTTCCCTTCGTAGCTTCCGCGTAATGCCGTCACAAGTCATGAGGTGACGCAGCACCAATCAGGATGGGACTCGTTGCACTCGTGCTTCAGACACGGTCACGCTGAAGGTGCTCCCCAAAGTGTCATCATGCGACGCAGCGCAAGTTCTCCTCAACTATATACAGTGGTCAATTTTCTGTTAAATTGATAAAGTTTCCAGTTTATTTCCCTGTTCAACTTTTTAGCTTATTTTATTGTTGACCAACTTTATAAAAGGAAGAGCATCCATATTATTATGGGACTTACATGAGAACTTGCTGACAGGATACTCTATAGTATCTTTCTTTAAAGTAATACTTTTATTCAGAAAGCACACATTAAACGGATCAAAAGTGACATTATATTGTTACAAAAAATCCATTTCATATAAATGTTTCGTGAAAAAATATATCAGTTTCAAAAAAAAATATTTATTGAGCTCAAATCAGCATTCTAAAGGATCATGTGACACGAGACTGGAAATTCAGATTTGCATCTCAGGGATAAATTACATTTATAAAATATATCTGACAAATATATATTTGAATAGAAAACAATTATTTTAAATATGACTATTTTTACTGTGCGTAAAAGAGAGCACTAACAACAGTAACAGGTGCAACAAATAGAACTAGCCAGCAATATATTGTAAATTCAAACAGTTTTGACACTTTTGGTTATCAGAGAGAATAACCCTGAGCTGAGATAGATCCGGGGGCACTGCAACTCCTCCCAGAGCCCTATGGAATCACAGGCGAGAGGATGATAAGAACTGCAATGCAGGGTCTAACATCATCAGAGAGCAATTGAGCTGATTCACACTGAGCCCTATCAGCACGGAAACGCGCAGGGAACACTCGCTTTCCTCTCGCCCATTCTCGCTCTGTTAATATTACAGAGGCGCAGCACTGGTATGCCAATGCCCAGATTTAATTTCAGTAATTATAGTTCATTGTGAGGCGGGCCAGGTCCAGCTTGATGGGCACTTGCATAGCTGCCCTGCAAATTAAGATTCACTCAAACAAAACACACTAGAGCGCTCTGTTAAGCACTAGCTGGGGAGGTTAATTCTGCAGTGCTCCAATCAGCCTCCGATTACCATGATCATATTACACCTATGATAAGAGCAGACAAATGCTTCCTGATACATTCCTCATTTTATTCTCCAATTACCCTCTGAGACCTCAATTCTGTTTGAGACGTGTGATGGAGATGAAGTCTGATTTTGACTTTCTGAATCCGAGGCTCATCGTTGTTAAGTAGCTATGAGGATAATCTTGAAATATTGTGCACTTTCCTAGAGGCTAGCGATAGCATGCTAGCTTTGAAAGCACACGACCCCACCTTCCCTTCAGGGCTCCTCAGAAACACATGAACGCGCACAGTCAGTCATTAAAGTCATTGGCTGTGTCCGAAACCGCCCACTCGTTCACTCGTTCACTCATTCACTAACCCCTATATAGTGCATGGCAGTTGAGCGCACTATATCAGCAAAGAGTGAACGAAAATGAGTGAGCGAATTCGGACGCTGACGTTAATAGCACGCGCCAGACAATTTCGTCATTAACATTTCCTACACCCATCTGTAATATGTGCCGTTTAGCTTAATGAATTGTATATTACTGTTTATTTGTCATGTTTATTGAGAATAAAGAGAGAATAAAAACACCTGTGTCATGCTATTTAGTAAATTTATATTTAAAAATGACAGAACAAAAACACTACACTGTCACATTTGTTTATAAAAAATATAATAGTAAATAAATACAATATAAACAACAGTATACACTGTACAACAGTTCACTAACATATGAGAAAAATTGACCAAATTATCATATGATAATAAGTATGTATATTATGATATAAACCTGTATCATTTCGCTTCAAAATATCTTTACAAAGATGTTCTAATTAATAAAAAATGACACTTACGTTTGTAGAAGTTGCCGCTTCCCGTATTGCCGTCCGCCATATTTATTTTTCTTTCGCGCTCGATCGTCTTATCGCGTTGGATTTTGGGTGACGGCGCTTTAACGAGTGTACATCGAATGTACACTCAAAATCAGAGAGGATTGTGGGTAAAAGTAGTGAACGAATGTAGGGAATGAAGTCGTTCACTCAGAATTCCAGCACTACAAAATGTCCGACACCCGATATAGTGCACTATATAGTGGATAGGGAGTGGTTTCAGACACAGCTGTTATCTGTAGTGTAGCTGTAGTGCCCGGCTAAAGTGAGCACTATTATTGATACAGTTAAAGGATCAGTTGACTTTAAATGAAAATTACCCCAAGATTTACTCACCCTGAAGCCATCCTAGCTGTGTATATGATTTTAGTCTTTCTGATGAACACAATCAGAGATATGTTAATAAATATCCAAGCTTTATAATGGCAGTGAACAGGGGTCACTAGTATGAGCTTGTGACTCCACATTCATCCATCATAAATGTACTCCACACTGATCCGGGGGGTTAATAAAGGCCTTCCGAAGCGAAGTGATGCGTTTGTGTAAAAAAAATCCATATTTTCGCCAAAATCCGCCAGACTGCCTTCCGTATTCAATGTACAAAGAAATGTAACACCTCTCCCAGTTCAAAAAGCTTACGCTGCGTCCTACGCCTTCCCTATTCAACTTCCTTAAAAAGTGCAACTGAGGCGACGCTAGTTTACACTTTCATTCTGTCCAAACATACCGCACCCTCTTTAAAGAATGATCATCTTTTACATACGCCAGGTGACCTGTAAATGCAAAAAAACTTTTTTGCGATGTATTAGATTTTTTTGCGCAATTTCAATTTACTGAGAAACGTCCTGCTCAAGTCAAGGCAGAGGTTCTAGTTGAATAATTGGGTCTTCCAATATTCCAATAGTGTGACTGATATGGTAAAATCGACTTTATAATGGCTTTATAATGGCAGTGAACAGGGGTCACTGGTATGAGCTCGTGACTCCACATTCATCCATCATAAATGTACTCCACACTGATCCGGGGGGTTAATAAAGGCCTTCCGAAGCGAAGTGATGCGTTTGTGTAAAAAAATATACATATTTTCGCCAAAATCCGCCAGACTGCCTTCCGTATTCAATGTACAAAGAAATGTAACAGTCTGATTGATATGGTAAAATCGACTTACCATCTTTACAGTGTGTACAATCGCTGGGCCTCTGGACTGGGATTGAAGTTCCGTTATGGTAATGGGAGTTTTGCTTCCAACAGGCGCTGTAAGCGGTAGACCAATCACAACAGAATGTGCCTCCTGGCCAATGAGAGCAGAGCATGCTGGTGGGAAGGAAGGGTTTAGAGAGACTGAATCATCGGACGAGTCGTTTGAGAGTCATTGAAAACGTGGTGATGATATTATGAGAAAATGAAAGCGTTTTTTGACCTTTGAGGCATGTAACCATGTAGGAGTCCTACAAAACAAAATCAAAAACTTTTAAAATAGCATAATAGGGGCACTTTAATGTTATCTAACCCCAACCCCTACACCTAATCGTAAACCTAGTTCTTTTATTCAAAAAAGGAGCAATTCGGTCTGAAGAGTGTTTCTTATAGCTAGGTAGGATGCACCCTCAGTGCACAAGATAAACTCAGCTGATAGAGGAAATGATGCCGAAAAGTCCTCCTCTGTCAGTTTGAGGTGAGGACTTCTGAATTACTGAGGGAAAGTAAGATTAATGTGCCACTCAAGTTTAAATGTCTTATCTCTGTGGAGCACATTTGGCGAGACTGTCCACTCAGATCTAAACTTGTAATATGTTTTTTTAATTAGTACCTGATGATGATAATGAGGCTTTACCTCTAAAATAACAATGATTAATGAGATCAGGTCTGTTGAAAACAAAGTAGCAGGTTTGCTTCACAAAGTATTGGTCAGTGCTGAATGGGCTGTGATGCTGACTCAAGTTCGATTCACGCTTGCAACGTTTCCAAATCACTCCCCACTCAAAATGTCAAGACACATAAAAATGTAAGAGAACTAATTGGAATGGTTTGAAGTAAAACAAATTAAATATTAGTGTAACACGGTTCGTAAGAACGGGAAGAAGGAGGCGGGAACCGGCAAAAATTCAACGTACTTTAATAAATAAACAAACAATAAACGAAAGTAAAATCCACACAGACATAATAAAAACACAACATAAAGTCCAGGCCTGGTCCTCTCTCGTCCTTCACTGTCGTCGCTCCTCTTTTATGTTTCCGGAGCTCCTCCGTGAGAGATACGAGACCGGTGTAGTGCGCAGGTGACGCTCATTATCACTCGCGTCACCGGCCTCACACCGTTCCCTCACGACTCTCGCCTGCTCGTCACAATTAGTTACTAAGTCTGGATCAGCCTGACAAAAGGGACCAATGATGGACCATATAAAGACCATTTTAGATCAATAAAATAACAATTTTTATCTTTTTTCTTTATGGAACCATAAATGCCAATAAATAACATTTTTAAGAGAGTACACCAACAAACGTGTTGCTGTTAAATCAAAAAAAAATTACAAGAAAACTATCTACACTGTCTTATCGACACACATAGAACCCCCTGCAGATGAATCATTTTCCCATGACTTAATCTTCCATTGATACTTTTAATAATTCTGTATTCATCCTTACTGAGTCTGTCATGTCTAAACCACACAGATGTCTTGAGCAGCTCATTCTCTGACGGTGTTGAACAAACAATCACAGAGATATATATTTTTCTCCTCTGCAGTTCATTAGCGTATTCTCGTTGTTATGAGACTATATGCTTTAAAAACCAAGGAAACCTCTGTGCCTGTGATTGAGCTTTGTCATAACATTCATAACTCAACTTTGACAGGGTGAAAAATGTCAGCTTCACCATTATACTGATTGGCGTTGGGGGTCTACATTTTTAAAATTATTATATGTGATTTCTGTCTCAGTTTGAAATAAATTGGGGTAGTCAAATTAAATGATGGCCTATCATTCTTACGGGCAGGGAGAAATACAAGACATTAAAGGATAGCTAATGCATACTGTATATGCATGCTTTACATTTAAAGCCCCGAGCGCTCCATTATTTAGTATTTTGAAGTACTGCAGAACAGGAGGGCAATAATTTATATGGTTCACTTACATAATCAACAATGGAATGCAAATGAAGGCACAAGGATATATTTAAAAAAATACTTCATGAACACTGCAAAAAACAAAAAAGTCATAAATAAAGACTGCTTATTTTAAGGGTTTCACTGGTTACATATAATAAATTCTCATTACCTTAGTAAGGACAATGGAGGCAAGTACATACTTTGTAGCAGTCAGCAAAAGTAAACTCATATCTATTCATTCTCTAAAAAGCTTTTCCTATAAGTAAACTTATATCTAATGCAAAGTTTTCGCAGGTTCGCTGAAGAGTTCTAGCATGAAATTATATTTTGGGATATTGTGTAAAACAAAATAATTAAATGGTTTGAGTTAAGCGAACTTAAAAAATGTAGAACTTTCTTTTACTTTTGAGTTCCGGAAACGGACTCATTTGACGTAATCTGAATTGTTTCTTTGTTTTGAGTTTAATGAACTTGCTTCTTTTAATTTAAAAAAACTTAAATTTAACTGAAAATTGTCTCGCGATTTCAATTTCCCAGCATGCTTTGCTGAGAGAGGGGAGAGTAAATGCTAATGTTATGTCTTGTATATGTACAATTTTTTGGGGCGATATCATCATTGTAGCATGAACTTTGAGAACAGGTATATATTAAATGGTCTATATTGTTTACTCATTGACCAATTCAAATGTTAATATAAACATTGTGTTATCAATCAGCATGTTTGCATTTACTGAAGTACATAGTTATATCTATTTACATTTCAACTACTAAAATATTAAAATTGAGAACTTGAGATTACATGGTAAAAGTTAAATGTATTTCTGTCATGACAGCTCTTGGGTGTTTGGCATGATATGTTTGGTCTTATGAGAATAGATCTGTTATGCTGCTGCAGAGGAAGTACAGGAGTTGCTACTGCCAATACATATGAGACACAATGCTGTGAGAAAGTAAGAAATACTGCAGCTCTAATATAGCATACATAAATTACCCGTAGCAGATCTATACAGGTGGAGCTGGGGAAGGTGCAGGGTTTCTAAAAGCGAGCTACAGCTGCTACAGCAAATGTTGAATAAGTATTTGAAAGTTGCGCAGCGAGCTCATTGGCTACTGATCCAGCAGGAACCAATCAGCTGTGCCCTATAGAGAATGATGTGATTGCAAGCAGATTGAGCCTGCGCCATCTAGAGTTTCATGACAGAACTTTGTATGAGTTAGCTTACTTAAATATTTCAAGTTAAGAGCAATTAACATGTATGAGTACAAAATAAGCTTACTTAACTTAATTTCTTAACTTAAAAAATTTGATTTAACTGATTACCTCAAATTTTTGAGTTCTGCTAACTTATTCGGTATACAAGGTATGTGTAACGATCGTCAGCTGAAGTGCCGTTTATATTCACTAGGGGGCACTTCACCATGGACTATGCACTACACACTTCACCACCAGACTCTAATTCCCACTATGCATCACACACTCACTCAGAGACATACACACACTACATTTCCCATAAGCCTTCATACCTGAACTGATTACACACACACCTGCCATGAATCACTGTCACTATTTAAGCACCCTACACACACACACACACCATCGCGAAGTCTTGATTTGCTTGCCGAGGTCAATGCCGAGCGTTTATTCCCGTGTTTTGTTTTCCTTGTTTTTTGACTCTGCCTGTTATTCCCCTTGTTTGATTCCTGCTGCCTGTCTGGACTGTTCTGCCTGTTTATTGACCACGATTCTGTCTATCCTTTACCATATCTGTTTGCTGTCCGTTGACCATCGCCTGTCTGACTACTCCTGTCTTAATAAAGCTGTATTTGGATCTCATTCTGATCATCACAGTATGTATATCAAGGTAATGGTCAAATCTGAGTAACCATGGGAACATGTGCATATTCCCTCTTTGACGACAGACACCTTTAAATGACAATTTCTAAAGACAAAGCTCACTGATCTCCCATTCATGCAGATTAAAGATGCAATGGGTCAATCTCATGTAGAAAATAAAAAATCTTTCAAAATCATAGAAATAGAAATTATATATTTTTTTAATGACCATTAATCCTTTCCACACTAAATTCCCATTCCACTAAATTCTCATTGTTAATTCTTATTATTCTGCAAAGCAGTTCTCAGTAAATGAAC